>JAUZST010061286.1:0-23150 GCA_034779995.1 Parotocinclus haroldoi
AATGTGACTGTTTTTTATTATATATATATATATATATATATATATATGTGTGTGTGTGTGTGTGTGTGTGTGTGTGTGTGTGTGTGTGTGATGAACCTCTTTTTATGAAGTGTTATAGTCCCCAAGGAAGAACACACTTTTCTAAGCCCCAGCTTACCTTTTTACCCAGCCCAGCTACCTGCACTTGGGTCTGATCTCCATTCACCCAGTGAACCCTGGCAGTAAGGAAGTTAATTTGCTTTATTGCTCAGACTTTATGGTGGATTCCAAGGCAAAACCTGTTGGGAACCAGGAATTTGCTTCTGTGTGTTAAGCACATGCTCAGTCACTAATGCATGTCTCAATGTGTTTTCCTTCACTGTAATGACCTTGGTATTTAGAATGGATGTGTTCATCTGATTTACAGAAGCCTTTGAGAGGATCAATAAAAGCTGGGGCTTTGCCTTTGAAATGGTTCCTGTCTCAAAGACTGTTTCTCTCAGTCTGTGTTGCTTTCAGATGCACTTTTTAAAGCATTTCTCTATGCTAAATGTCTGTCTACACACATTGCATGATGTGTTCACGGTACTTCATTAATGGGGAAATAATTCATGGAAAAAATGAAAAGTGTTTTCCAGCCAGTTATATATACTAAAATATCGCTCGTATTTCATGATTTCCTAACAGCTTCATGGCTGTTCTTTATGAAACATATTGAGTGAATACAGTATATGTAAATGAATGGGAAAATGATGAGAGTATTTAAGAATAAAGGATATATGGTTATATATATATATACACGTTTTTACTAGCTGCGACAAGGACTTATGTCAATCAAGGCATATAGGTTTCTCCAGTACTGGTAATCGGGCAGATATGTAAAAAGGGGCATCTTCATGCACTTACAG
Source organism: Parotocinclus haroldoi (assembly GCA_034779995.1). Lineage (NCBI taxonomy): Eukaryota > Metazoa > Chordata > Actinopteri > Siluriformes > Loricariidae > Parotocinclus > Parotocinclus haroldoi. The sequence goes on from JAUZST010061286.1 coordinate 888, forward strand.
ATTTAATCTCTGTTGAAGTTTGAATGAAGAAATTACAAAAAAGGTACGGGTAGGAACAGTGGAATAAAATTACTCAATATAGTGGTGTAATATGTTGAGAAACATGTTAATTAAACAATGGATGGGACAATCAAGGGCACTCCTGCCAATGTTTCCAAAGATGCCACAGATTTGGCCACTCGGCTACAGTGCTCTGTCATTCCAGGTAAAACAATGGTTTGTCAGTAACAATGTCAGTATGGAGTGTGCATGCATTGAACCCCTGTAATATGCTAAAATGAATGGGTTTGTTCATAAACATTACTGTCATTCAGTTACTGTTCAGTTGCGTGTTTCGGACCCTGTGTGTGTCCTCTGTGTGTATGTTTGTCAATATGAGATATATTGAGTGCCAAAAACGTGTATATATATATATCCTGATTATGAGCTTAAAGGTGACGAGGAGTGACCCTTCAGCCACTCCACTGACACACACAGGCTCAAACTGAGTACCTAACAGTGGTAAACTGAGGACAAAACACAAACTGGCAAGGTGGTGTTAGCACCTAAGGCTCATTGATGTGGAAGGTCAACAATTCCCATCCCATCTGGGTCGAATGGACAGAAGAGCTACTGTGGTTCAAGTCACAGAAATGTTTATACCCCCGGCTGAGTGTGGGGCTGTCTGCCTACAGACAGTTCAGGGTGATCAAAACGATAACACCAGTTTAGAGTGTGCTGCACTGGGAAACAAAGGGCATTTATATGGATGTTCACATACAACACTTACATAAAGATTTTTGTAAACCAGGTGGTTTTCATTTTTGGCTGACCAAGAATATGATGCTGATTATTATGATGATACATGGGTGTTCTGACCATCCGAATAGTTGTGTCACACTATTTTTTAGCAGTGACAACAGAATACAATATTAATGGTGAAGTCTAGGCACTGATAAAGATCATGTAATCACTGGAAGTGAGATCTACATCATCTATTATTATACTTGAATGGCATTAACAACCACAGTATGCCTTATTAGAACTTCTTCAAACAGGTCCATCGTTTGCTTCTAAAAAGTCAACTTAATATCAGATGCTCTTGCACCCCTACAACTGTCCAAACATTTAGGTTGACTGTCTGCCCCAAAATATCATGGCCGGCAAAATATATATATTACCAGAAGATCTTTAAATTCTGTTCCTCACATTCCTCCTTCAAAACTAATTCTAAAACCTACTTCCTATATAAATATTTTCTTCAATTTTTTAACTTCTGCTATATAAATTGAACTTTATAATAATAATAATAATAATAATAATAATAATAATAATAATAATAAACTCAAATTTGAAATGAAATGACCAGAAATGCTATTTATTCTGCATGTGGACTCATATGGACTCAGCTTTCAGATTTCGGATCCAGGCTCTGAAACACCAATGACTAAAATGTGTTTTAAGAAATGATTGGCTAAATTGCACTCCACTGGCCCGTGATTGAGGCTGGTTGTTTTGTCTGTGTTAGGCAGTCTTTCTGTCTATCACAGAGCTGCTATGATGTTCTGGGCTGAGTGAAGCCATTTATGGTTTGACAGCCTAAAAACAGTGCACTTCCCCTAAAATGGCCTGTAACATTAGAGCTGTGCTGGGTGCAGCAGGCTGAGCGCGCAGTCTGAAAAGCTTTCTTTAATGCGGTTACTACGATGCATGTTGCTCTGAATCTCTGAACCTCTCCCTTCTGTAGAGATATGAAGAGATTTCTGTTCTTCACAGAGCCGTGTCTGTATCAAAGCTTTCTGAAGAGGATTGAGGTTCTTGCCAGGAGCTTCTGTTATTTCCATGAGTATGTGTGGATTGGTTCTGGCTGTCTCAATGGGAAAGTCATTCAGACAGCTTTGTGTAAGCACTAACAGGAGTTGGTCCAGGACTCCTGTAGTGACACAGCTGTGGCCTGTCAAATTAGAGTGAGGGTAAACTGCAAAAGAATTGTTTAATCAGCCTTTAGCCCTCCATAAATAGCTAAGGGTGATGCCTCAGCATTGTCTGTAGTAATAACTTCATTTAGAGGAAGAGGCCGAGGGTGGGGGATATCCACAGCACACCTATAAAACCTGGCATTAGAGCGGATGATGCATAGCCATAAAACAGACACTGCAGCTTCTCGTTAAAAATAGATGATGTTGTTGTGCAGGCACAGAAGTTCTCATGCTGTGGTTCCTGGAATGCACTTGGCTTTGCTGCTTTCAGTTTACAGACCAAAAATCCACCAAAGATTTCCTCATGTTTACGCTAAACCAGCACACCTTGATGTGGCTGCATTGCTCCTGTAAGAATTAAATATGTCATGAAATATATTGATGAATCATTTCCATAATTAGAAGCACATTTGCCTAAATCTACAATGCTCAGTAGGTTCACCTGTTCAACTGCTCGTTAGCGCATATGTCTAATCAGCCACTCAAGTGCAAACCAAACATCAGAAAGGGGAAGAAAGTGGATTTGAATATGGCATTGCCTGAGTACTAAACTGTTCATGTAAACTGACCGTCATTTAAATGCCATGGCATCATGCCATGCCATGTAACAAGGCTCAAATCATCTCAAACAGGTTTCTTAAACATGGCAGTGAGTTTAAGTAGTTCACCTTCCTCAAATGACCTCCACAGTCACCAGATCCCAATCCAATACAGCACCATTACAATTTGATGGAATAAGAGATTTGCCTCATGGATGTGCAGCTGACAAATTTATATTTATATATAATTCATATTTTATATTTCTGAGGAATGTTTCTAGCACATTGTTGAATCTATGCCATAGATAATTAAGGATGTTCTGAAGGCAAAAGGGTTTCAACCCAAGATTGATATGGAGAACCAGGTTGTCCTGTGGGTGTATAAAGTTACAGTGCATACGTATTACTTTGCCATAAAGTGCCAAGGTCACAAAAGCATTAAGAAAGTGGTGCTGACACTTTGCTGAACAGCAAGTGAGATGTCATTAGAACTGCACCATGCATAACTAATAAATATTTAATTTGCATTCCAAGCATTAACAGTGCCCATGTGGCCTGCACATGTGCTTAGAAATCACCCACAAGTGACAAGAGACAAGTGTCTCCTTCCCTTTTCTGTAGCAGCAATGGGTCTCTCATTGTTATATAGAATAAAATACTAAACTTAGTTTCGTTTGAAATTTGGAGCTGAGTTGGGCCAAGATCCCCAGAGATAATGCTGGAAGCATTATCGTTCTTATGGGATTTCTTGCTATAAAAAAAGTAATTTCTTGCTAGAAGAAATCTACAATGCATGATCGAAAGATTTACAGACTCACATTTAAGTATACTGAGCTAGAGCAGAGGGGAAAAACCCAGTGCTCAAAACGAGAGCTTGCTGTGAAACATTTCTCAATAAACTTGTACATCGGCTACATTATTTTCCTATTTTTATGCATTCTTGGAAAACAGTGTTTTATTTACCAATTGGTTTGTGTGTCAGTTTAGGTTTTTTCAAGAAATATAAGGCATTGTGTTCTTGGAAAAATACAATATATTCAGTTAGATGAGACCATTGTTGCTGACTTTTTTCAGAGATAAAAAGGTGCTTACATCCACTTTTACTGTTCTTTTTGATTTGTTAAAGACAGTGAAGGCAATGGGTTTTTATTATTATTTAAATTTGCTACTGGGTCATGTTTTTCATTCACTTGACATGTGAAAAACATTCCTGTAGAAGGAATAACCAGAATAGATAAAAAATATTCAATAATAACAGTTTATATGCAAATGCCATTTAAGATGCACCAGAGAAAGGAAATGGAAACCGTGAGGTTGGTACCAGTAGTTAGAGATAGATCACTATATGCCAACATTGTGACAATGTCTATTGTAAAAAGCACTATACAAATCCAATTGAATTGAATTAAAATGAGAGCTACATAGAACCTAAGAAGTGTGGGGTAAGTTAGCAAACCTTATGAGGGATATTGCAGAACCTGTGATTATGTTTAATGCCTGCATGCAAGAAAGTAAAATTTTAGAACCCGTAAAAAGAATCTGTGAGAACAGTGCCAGCAGCTGGAACCAGAACAGTATGCAGTGGGAAAAATAAGTATTTTATACAATGCCAATTTTGCAAGTTTTATCACCTAAAAATAATGGAGAGGTCTGGGGTTTGTATTGTAAGTACACTTCAACGGTGAGAAACTGAATTTTAAAAAATCCAGAAAATCCCATTGTATGATTTTTAAATAACTAATTTGCATTTTATTACATTAAATAAGTATTCTGCAGTCATTACCTGTATTAGCTGCACCTGTTTGAACTTGTTACCTGTATAAAAGACACCTGTCCACACAATCAATCACACTTCAACCTCTCTGCCATGCCCAAGACCAAAGAGCTGTTTAAAGACGGCAGGGTCAGAATTGTAGACCTGCACAAGGCTGAGATGGGCTACAGGACAAATGGGCAAGCAGCTTCATCATGTATAGCGAGATTTTGGCCAACAAACTCTTTTTCTCAGTAAGAACATTGAAGATGCTGCATCTTCCAATATAACAATGACCTGAAACACACAGCCCATTCTATTAAACCCAATAGAAAATCTTTGGAGGGATCTGACACTCAATGTTGCCCAGCAACAGTCTCGAAACCCGAGAGATCTGCAGAAGATCTGTATGGAGGAGTGGGCCAAAATCACTGCTGCAGTGTTTGCAAACTTGATCAAGAACTACAGGAAATGCCAGACCTCTGTAAAGTTTCTGTACCAGATATTAAGCGCTGTTTTTCTTTTGTATCAAAGACTTAATTTAAGCACAAAAAAGTCAATCAAAATCATAAATCAAAATGCAAATAAAATAATTCCATTTGAATTTCTGGAATCTTTTTAGATACCATCTCTCACAGTTTATGTGTACGATAGAAAAATGACCTTTTCATTCTTTGTAAGTGGAAAAACTTGCAAAAATCGGCAGTGGTGAAACCGCTGGAGCCAGAGCAGCCTATAAAGAAGAAAGTCATTGAACTTGTCAGAAAAGTAACTGCGGGTCAAGACAGTACACAATATAAAGAAAGAAAATTGTAGAACCTGTCAAAAGGCCCTGTGGTAGAGGTCTGCAACTGAATAAGGTAAGAATGTATCAGAAACTTTGAGAAGAGTTTCTACAAGTGCAGAGAGTACAAAATATGAGAAACATTATCAAAACTGTGAGCTAGAACACTAGATGAAAAAGAAAGTTATAGAACCAGTAAGAGAAGTAGCTAAAAGTTCTATAAAGCTTAAGAGGAATGTCTCATTATTTAAGGAAACAAAGATTCAGAACCTGGGACTAAGTTGCTGATATTTGGAACCAGATTTCTTAATAAGGAAGGAAAGTCTTTGAACCTGTACGTATGTGTATGTGTAATTGAATGTAGCACACACTACTTCTGACTCTTTTTTAAAGAGTGCCTTTTTAATTTCATATAATTGTAAAATACATATAATCCAAAATTACTGTGTACTGTGTAACTTCAATAAGCAACTGAAAGCAAGACGATTATTATTTTACTACGACTTGCCTGTGGATTAGTCAGGTTTGTTCTAACAGCAACAAAGTTGTATCTGGATACCATTGCAGCAGAACGCTGTCTTTTTATGCATGGTGAAGATCGTCCAGTCTTCAAGTTCCTGTCTCTAAAGCCTCTAAGGTTTCTGCTGGATTGTCAGATTTTCTGATGCTCTCTGCTCTGTATTCTCTTTTTTTTTAGTTGTATGCACCCAGAGTCACCTTATCTGTATTTCTGTATTTGTATCCGAGTATCTGGTGCTACCAGAGTATCTACTGCACTCTGAGTTTTTTGCCACCCTCTTCACTTTCATGCGGTGCTCACTAAGATTCTTTAGCACTCATTAAACAGCAAAGTTATGCTTTCAGACTCAAGGGAAATGGAGGATGGAGAATTTTAGTCTGAAGGCCTGACTAGCTTTTTATTGATCCAAATCAAAATGTTTTAATGCATCAGACAGGGACTCTGGATTGCTTTTTAACAAGCTAATGGCAGTGCAAGTAGGTGGAAAACAATGTGCAAAATTGAAAATCTATGAAGGTATTAAAATAGTTTAAAAAGCCAAATGGAAAACAGGTGAGGCTTTAAGTGGTGATTCGGAATTGTTACTGAGTCATGCGGCTTGTTGTGGTATTAGCCATGTTTCAGTTATATTGAAATAGCAATCAGTATTCAAACAGATCAAGCTTCTCTCATAAACAGATAGAAGGAGGTGCCAAGAGGCTCCATTTGCCAAGGCAAGCTTTCTAACAATGGCTGATTTTTAAAGCGCTTGCAATGGATTTTGCAATCACTGCCGTAAATAGTAATCCACTCAATTTCGGTACAACTAGTAATTTTCTTTGAGTTCAATAAGCTGATCTCAAACTGTCCAGTTTGGCTCACTACTGGAATTAGACATATGAACGCACAAACACATCACATCGTTACCGGCTTATTTAAAAGAACACAGTGTGTGGCTTCTTTCCAAAAATATCACAAAGCAGTCAAGTCTAGATTCAGATTTAGTGAACAGGATTTATGACAGGATTTATTACTTAGCTGTCAATATGTGTTGTAGTGAGGGAGTTTGTTTTTACCACTATCTAGGCTTGCTCATTGTGTCTGTGGTTTCTACTTGCAAAAAGGGCTTTGTAAATCAATTTCTTTTTAAAATGTGAAATTATTTTAGATGTTAGAGTATAAATTAGTGACCCGTGTAACACACATAAAGAACCTCAAAACATATTTTTTGATTTTGCTAAGATGTTTAGCTGGACTAGCTATTTTGGAATATCACAACACCTTGCCCAAGCATACTGTACTTGACGACGCAAGTTCAATTACAATTACGGTTCATTCAACATTGTGTAAGGTAACCATGTCCAGTTGTTTGACCTTTGGGTACACAAATGTACACAAACTATAAAAATGTTGCACAAAATAAAACATGAAAGTGTTGCATTTATATTATATTTCCGTTTACTGCATTTCATGCGCTCTTCTCCATTAATGACTTAGTAAAGAGATTTCTGGGCTGTACAATGATGGATTATAGTCACAATGATTCATTATTAATGTCTTGACTTCAAATGCAAATATACGTAATATATATTTAATCATATAAATATAATTAATCATAACTCATAGCCAGAGCTCAAAGTAACATTAGGTTTAAAGATCATTTGTGCCCAAATCTTGGTTCAAAGTTGTTTCTTATATTTATTTATGATTAGTTATGATCTACATTATGTGCAATTGACTTTCCAGTTGTGCAAATGTGATGCGTACTTATATATTCTATCTTCTAAACTGCATCTTGGCTCTTTCTCTTGAATTTAATTTGCTTTTTAGTATATGATTGTTGAAATTGGTCATGTACATCTTCTGACTGACCTTCCAGTTGTGTGATACTTCTCCTCAGAGCCTGGCTCCTTTGAAGGACATTATTAAGGTTCTTACTTTTGTCTTGAATCTTATGCATTTAAAATGTACAGTATGTCTTATGCCTTTGGAAAAAAAATGTCTAACCAAAGCCTATATATGTGTAAAATATATGTCTATGCATGAACAGACAAAATCAGACTATAAAGGGTTTTTTTTTTATTTTAATGGTGAGTGTGATTGTATGTATGAATATGTATGCATTTGCTCTGGTGCTCTGTGCTCTGGTCCAGAGTAGGTTCTCACCTCACACCCTGTGCTGCCATTTGGGCCCTGACCCCTAACACTCAATCTGATTACGCATGTATGGAAAATAAGTGACTGGTATGAGTGATTATTGCAGTACAGGGCAGAAACATATTTACATACACACAGGCTGTTTCTTCTGTGCATTTATATACATGTTTATTGGGAAAATATAGAAAATGAAACATGGGCACCCAGTAATATATGTCATTTTTTAGTTGGCTAAATGGAAAAAAATTACAATATATACCATTTCATTACCACTTTTTAATGTATAGAATTTTTTATATATGCCATTATATTCACGCTCCAACTGTGACCCTGCTATGGGAGATGATATCAGATGGAACGTTCAGCCATGCCAAAGACTCTCCCTCTCCCATCTCTTCATGGATTTAATACATTTAAATATTTATAATATAACCTTAATGATGTTTATGACCCAAATGAGGATGGGTTTCCCTTCTGAGTCTGGTTCCTCAAGGTTTCTTCCTCTTAATCTAAGGGAGATTTTCCTTGCCACTGTCGCCATTGGCTTGCTCATTAGGGACAAACAGAAATCAGTTTGTGACACTTGTTCGTAAATCAATGTAAAGTTGCTTTGTGACATTGTAAAAAGCGCTATACAAATAAAATTGAATCGAATATTGAGGACATTTCTAATGATACACTGTCTTATGAAGATCTGATTGACGCATACGTGTAAAGGCTGTGCGTCATGTGGAAAACCTGCCTCATTCAGTATTGTGCATTAGATTGGGAGTGCTCTAGTGTATGAATCCACCATTAAAAGAAATAGGATGTAATATACAGTATCTTCTAATGGCAATATGTTCGTGGTGTTCATTAATAGATGTGTAATACTTACACTGAGTGTGTTTACTGTATTCACAGTGCACGTGAAGGCTGGGACATGTGAGGTGATTGCAGCCCATCGCTGCTGTAATAAGAACAAGATTGAAGAGAGATCACAGACAGTGAAATGCTCCTGCTTACCTGGACAAGTTGCTGGAACGACTAGAGCAGCTCCATCCTGTGTGGATGGTAAGATCAGATCCTCTCTCTTTCTTTCTTCTCAGTTTTATGTTACCCTTTTGAAAAAGGTCAATCTTCAAATGTGTAGACAAGTTGTTTGCAGGAATATGTAGTAAAGCACGGTTTACCCTTGCGAATAGGTGCTGTAGTGAAATGTGGTGATATTTGAAACGCCTCTGTTCAGCTGTGGGGTATTCTGCCACACAGCAGGGACAGGGTACATTCTGTCTTCACAAACCAACAAGGAAATAACGTATCGCTACATTTCTGTTCTTTTCTCTCACACCGTCTTTCTCATGAATCTAATTCTTTGCCATGTGTCCAATTTTACAATGACTAATGCAAATTTCCTTCCATCACTGTTTCTGTTCTTTACTGATTTCTGTTACTTTCCACTCCTTCTGCCTGGCTGATTCACTTAATACTCTGTCAACACCATCCACCTGATGGTGCAATCGATTTTGATCTTGTTTTCTTTACTGTAAGGGCACTGTCTATGCAGCCTCTCCACAGCCTGCCTGAGAGGAAGTACCAAATAAACTCCCTTGCCTTTCTCTTCCTAGCACTTTGTGTTACAGCTGTCGTTTCTTGTAAATGAGTGAAAGCTTACATTTGACACGTCTACACGTGTTTTTATTGCTATTTTTTTTTTGTATGTATCACCCATGTTCAAGGGCAGCACAGGGAGCTCGGTGCCTCACAACAACAAGGTCCCGGGTTCAATCCCAGGGTGGGGCGGCTTGGGTCCTTTCTGTATGGAATCTGCATGTCCTCCGGGTTTACTCCGCTTTCCTCCCACAGTACAAAGACATGCGTGTTAGGTTAATTGGTGTCTCTAAAATTGTAATTGACTTGTGTATGCAAACACCCCAGCTGTGTAACTGGAAACAGCTGCATGCCGAACCTAAGCCCGGATAAATGGGAAGGGGCGGAAAAAGCAATTGCAAACTACTCCACTATCCTGCCGAAATACTTCATGGATCACACGGATGAAAGACAGAAATGTGTGGAGATCGATGATCCATCAAGTGACTGAGAGTCGGCCGCGATTTTTAGATAACGTGTGAAATCTTTCTAAGTTGATCATTTTTAAACGTTGTCAATTTCTTAAGAAACGTGATCTTTTAAAATGTTTCTGGTAATTTTGTTTTTGTATGTGTAAGTATATTAATTATAGAAATAATCAAGTGTTCACTGTTACCCCTAAATGTGTAAGTAAATGTGCACTGCTCACAAAAATATGAAAATCCCCAATAAAAAATCCACTTTTTTGTGAGCAAGATTATAAGTTTATAAGACATTACACTACAAATTGGATGAGCTTTCAAGAATTGTTTAAAGCTCTGGCTTCCTCACCATTCGAAAGGTAATATGTAAAACGTACTAATGTTATTTCACAGTCCAAAGCTGCGATTTTCTCAAAAACAGTTAGAGTTAGTATTAGTGGTGTTTCTGTATTACTAAGGGAAGAATAAGAAGTTAACACATTTAGGATTCATTTTGTAACTTACTGTGTGAGCCTAAATAATCAGGTGTGACCCCTTGTGGTGCAGTAGCACTATATGTTGATCAGTCGTACATGTCAGCTTTGGGCAATTGCAGTTCATTCCTCCATATAAAACAACTTCAGATCTAGAATGCTGGTGAACTTACTCTCATGACCTGCTAGATTCAGGTCATTCCACAACATTTCTATTGGAGTATAAGGTCGAGACTTCAACTTTCCTTTTAACTTCTTTTAACTTCTCATGGTCTGGACTTAAACTTCTTACTTTTCTTCTTTCAGCTTTCTTCTTTCGGTGGAACAGCTTGTGTGCTTAGGATGATTATCTTGCTGCATGACCCAGTTTCAGTTTGGTTTTTCAGAATCAGTTTACACCTAGATGCCTGATGTTTCCCTTTTGAATTTGCTGACATAATTCAGATATAAAGTCAGAATTCATTCAGTGTTGAAGAATGGAAAAATATTCATGTTTCAGAATGTGGCCGACTTGTTCATTCCATGCCAAGAAGACGTAATGGCTGTCGTTACAAATCATTTAGGTAATACAAAGTACTAGATGTAGTAGTTTTGTTGTGGCGTGAACTGTGATTGTTTTCACTGAAATATTGTTTAAATTGGTACTTTTCAGTGGGGGTGTACTCACTTATGCTGAGAACTGTAGTAATTGATAAAAAAAAATAAAAAAAACGAAGAGCACACAGCGCACATTTTTTATTGAATGGGGCTGTTAGTGCATTTGTAATTAGTAATTTTCAGTTTCTGTAATGGCAGTATTAATGCAGAAAAGTACATTGAGACTTTTCTTTCTTTTAGATGGCATTAACACAAACTGATAGGGCAAACATGAAATATCATACTTTCATACTGTCTGCAATAATAAAAAGTATATATAAGATGGACCGTCCTTTTATAACGTAAAAATCATCATTCATCAGTCATCACTGCATTCAACAAGGTTTCACAAGCAACACTGCTGCTTGTAAAACAGCAGCACAAGCAACCATGAATTGAACCATCAAGACCTTCAAAGAGGATGGTTTAACTGCAGTGAAGAAGGCTTCATGGCATCTAATAAAGCCTAGCAAGCATCCTGATTGTCTTCTAAAGAGGATGCAGCTATGTGAACAGGTCACCACCAGTGCAGATCTTGCTCAGGAGTAGTAGAGGGCAGGTGTGGGTGCATCTGAGGCGAAGGCTTTTGGAGTATTGCTCTTTGTCAAGAAGGACAGCAATAAAGACATTTCTCTCCAAGTAAAAAATCAAGGACAGACTGAAATTCTAGGGATAGAACTGCAGAGGACTGTGGTGTAGTATTCTTTTGAGTCTCTTTGGGACAGCTGCAAAAAAATTAACTATCCGGAAAAGAAAAGGTGAGCCCTGTGTCATGCAGACAGTAAAAGCATCCTGAGACCATTCATATGTTGCTTCTCATCCAGGGGAACGAGTCAAAATGTCCTCCAAGAGCAACTTCCCCCAATGATCCAGGAGTAAATTCATATCCAGAATGCTGAGGTGAATTTCAGGAGTCTAAAAGAAGAAGGCAACAACACTGTAAAAGTTTTTTGCTGGATGTATTGTTCGAAAACATGCTGAAAAAGTTATAACTATACATTACCAGATGTGTGCTCATTTGCTCCTTCTGTTCTAACGCGGCTGATTTTTCAGAGATTTTGTGAACGTTTAAGCGCTATTGTAAATAATCCCCTTAGTACCTGTCTAACCTATATCTATAGTATAGAAACTGCTTCTTATTCACTCCTTAGGTCTCTGTTTCATGCGGGTGATTTCTTGTGTTTATCATAATTCAATTTCGCTTCTGTCAAACAAAATGATCTAGTCTCTTAATTGGAACACCTTTCCCCTACACACGACGATAAGAGTACATTACTGTATTTTCTTTCATTATTGTGAATTATTGTGAATTACCATAAATTAAAAATGCAGTGGCCGTAGGGACGATGTGTGAAAACTTTTCAGCTGGGTCTCTGATGTATGTGCTTATTATTTGTACTCTGTTTTCTTGTGAAAATACCCTTTATAGTTATAGTACATTGAAGTACCACAAAAAGACTATGACTATGCTAATGTACAGTCAACGTCTATTTCGTGGTTGTTAAACGTCACATATATTATAATTGATTATTATAACGATTTATTTATCAGTGCCTAGTTTAAAGGTTCAACATAAATATTTAATCTGATATGAAATGTGGGCTGTTAAGTAAAGCAAAACAAATTCACACACTTTAACACGTTTGTATATTTTAAATAAGAGTGGCACAGCGGTGTAATATGTAGCACTGCCGCCACACAGTTCCTAGATCCCTCGTTCGATGGTTAACCCGGACCTCGTTTGTGTGTCCTTCACATATCTGTGTAAGTTTACTCTGACTTGATTCCACAGTCCAAGGACATGTGTGTTAGGGTGTTCCCAAAGTGCCTTTAATTTGTATATGAGAGTCTGTGTGATCTACAATGAATTGGCGCCTTGTTTAGGTTTGCTCCTGCCTTATGACCTGTGCTGCCGACTAGGCTCTGGCATTCTGGCAACCCAGACCAGGATTAAGCAGATACAAAAATTAATGATTGAATAGTTTAAACAATATCTATTTGTTTCAATTCGATCAAGTACACAAACCTCACATTACAAATGATTATTATTTTACTTTCTATATGACTGTCTAGAAACAGGATATTTTTTTTGCCAGACAAAATAAAGCATATTTTCTTTTACATTATATAGTTTGTCAATGTGACTGCTGGTACTAGTTCTTATATGTTGTGTCTGTGTGCTGTCATTCATTGTGTTCAGCATCTATAGTAGCACAGAAGTGGTGGTGTCAGATGCAGCCATGCCTGGATGGAGAGGAGTGTAAAGTTCTACCAGATCTCACAGGCTGGAGCTGCAGTACTGGCAACAAGGTCAAAACAACTAAGGTTAGCACTCGCACACATAATCAGATGCATACTCATGCATACCCGATTGAAAAAACTACTAATAATGTGTCAGTTTACTGTATTGGTCATCATTTAATGATGCTAAATGATAAATAGAACCCAATTATAGTAATTATTTTACAAAAACAACTGTGTATCATTAGACACACTGAGAGAGCGCGACAACATATGGATAATCTATCGCCACGTGAGTGCTGGTGATGCAGTGATAATTTGGGAACACAATGGATAGAAATTCTCATAATTTCTGTTTTATATCCATTTTATAGGCACAAACACCAATAAGTTTTACCCTTTACATTGTTGGTAAGCAGTAACAGATCGGTAACAAATATAATTATTGGTTAAAAAATACTTGTTTTGTTGTGTCAGTGACATTTAGACAACTGCAGGCAGAAAAATCAATATTAGGCACTTTTTTTCAATTTATAATGAGCAGTTAACATGGCAGTTATTGTTTGAGACCTTGGCACAGTTTCTGCAACCTTTCTAAGCTGATTAGGCTCTTATTTTGACACCTTGACTAATAAAGATTTGGTGATTTGGAAAAGAAACTAGAGGAATTTTATAACTTCACCTTGTTCCACACATGCCTTTATGCCTTTCACCCACACATTGTTAATCCAAAACTTATAACGTCAAGTACATTTTATAACATATTAAAGTGGATTTGTTTAGACTCTGCAGGGTCTTCATATGGTTTGAGCATATATTACAACATGTGCTAAACACACACACACACACACACACATATATATATATATATATATATATATATAAAACTGGAGTACTGTAAATACTACAATTTTTAGCATACTGGTTCCTATCTTTTTCCTCGCAGCGCTGCCTCGTTGATTGCCTTTAAAGAGCATTAGCGACTTGATGACGAATACCTGCGCCCCCCTCTACTTAAGTGTTCATTGCCAGGTCGTTTCACTCTACCGTGCACCCGACCACCGGTACGCACCCGCTTAGGTGATACCCTGGATGTTTGCTCGCTGGCTAGTTGGTAACGTCCTGGGGCATTTAGTGCCAATGGACGGGTACGGGGGAAACCCCTGAGGTAGTTAGTGTTTGAGGGACACCTTTAGGGTTTTCCATTCCGTTGTTATATGCGCTCCGGCTCGGCTTCCGCGTGCGTTCCTCACACATCTGAGCCCGCACCCTCTCCGTCCTCGGCCACTATGTAGTATCACTCCAGCCGGCTGCGCGCTCCCATTGAGACACGCCCCGGCTCCACTCCTCATTTGAGCGTCGCTCTTGTCGGCTGCCCTCTCAATTTGAGACATGCCCTGGCTAGGGCTGCCATTCGGCTGCACGTTTAAAGTATACGCACATTGGCAATGGCTTTCTCGAGCTACATGCATGCTCAAGCTTACGCTCGCCTTCCGGTGCTTTGACGCCTTTCGCGATCAACTGCAAACACCCCCAAGCTCACCTTCACCCCAGCCAGCTGCCCGCTCCCAATAAGACGCCCTGGCTTGGGTTCCGCCACCCGGCTGCACTCTTTAAAATAAGATGCTCTCCGGGATGGCTTTTTTTGCACTGCATGTGTGCTCGAGCTCACGCTCACCCTCTGGCATCCCAGAGTCCCTCCATGCCTCGCGATTTGGGAGACGTCCCAAATTGGTGCCTTATTGTGCTCACCGCACGTCTGCCCTTTGCGCTACAGCGTCTATCGCGATTCATTCGCGCATTGCTCCCACCTGGGAAGCAACACAGCGGCGCCCCCTTTTCACCTTTTCAGTTTTCATTCATTGGAGAGCCTTTTGCTCCTTTTTCCCCTTTTTAGTTCGTTTCTATATTATATCGCCATTATTATTATATACCGTGGGATCCCTAGGTCCCATAATTGGGTCCTAACACCCAACTCATAACACACACACACACATATATGTATATATATGCTAAGAATTGTAGTATTTGCAGTTCTCTAGTTTTAAAATGTAAAATATAAGACCAGTATGATATAACAAAAAGGCATTTGAGGCCATAACTGGACTTTGAAAGACAAATGGGTAAGTGGGCAGCCTCTAGCCTCTCTTCTTACTCATCAGTTATCACAAAATACTTTAAATAATTATTGCATGAGTAGGGGTTAGGGTTAATGTTACAGTAAGGATCACTTAACAGCAAGAGCAATACAACTAATTGTCTTATCAAAATGTATTGCCATTTTTCAGCATTTTTAAGTCAGGATCTTACTTTCATTACTTTCTTTCTACCTTCACTATGCAGAATATTAGCCTCTCTTTACCATATAATAGCACTTTGTAGTTCTGTAATTACAGTCTCCGGTCCATTTGCTGCTCTACATTCTCGGTTAGTCCCCCATAGGAATGTAGGAATCATCCTGTGATCAGTGACAAAGGATTAGAGGATGACTAACAACTACAGATGAGCTGCTGTGTCTGACTTTACATCTACAAGGTGGAGCAACACTGTGAATGTCTCTAATAGAGTGCACAGTGAGTGAACAGTGTGAACACTTCAGCAGCACTGCTGTTACTAATCATTAGAGAACAGAGTAAAGGGGACTGACAAAGAATTTAGGGCTACAGACTGTACAGAACAACAAATAGCTTTTATAAGGTGAACAGAGGCTGCTATACTGGACGTATAGTGTTTTTCCTGTTTCCTTTTCTCTGTTTAGGATTCTGCATTTATGAACTGAGCCTCAATGCCACATTTAAATGTACAACTGTGTCTGTGATGTTTTATTGCCATGACAAGGGGAATATTTTCTCCCTAGCAAAACAAGATTTTTAAACTAACTGGTTTAACTTCAGGAGTACATCTTTAGCATCTTTCCTTTGTTTTTTCCTTCTCCAAAAAGTTTTCACGTCCTCTACCTGAACGAAGGCAAAGCGGGAACGGCATCTTTCTGTTTCATTATTTTTGTCTCCCACCATTATTCAGACCCCCTGCTTTGTGACCTACTTCCTCTCCTGAGTGTTTTCACTACAGACTACAAGAATCATGAGAGGTTCTTAGAAGTGTTAGAACTGACATTGAACCCCGAGAAGGTCTAAGTCAGTGGGACATCATCAATGAAAGTGTGCAAAAACACAACAGTTCCAGTTTGCCAAATCAGTCTTGAGTTGGACATCAGGTAGACAGACACAACTTGTGTTAGCCACTAAATAAAACTCAAAACTCCTACAGATGCTTCTAACTAGACATGACCTGGTGTGTTCGACTGATCTGTGCAAGGGTTCAAGTGCAGCTTGGAAAAGCTAGTGAAATATTATTTTACTGGGAAATCTAAAAATCTGCTAAAAAACCTATATCTGTTACAGCAAACAGAAACGTACAGTGTACAGTCTTAGCGTTAGCAGTAGTTTTCTTTTGTAATCACATTACAATAATGCAGAAGCAACGTTTTTACCTAACATTTTTCTGCAAAATACTACTTTAATACCCAATGCATAAAACATTTCATATGCTGTTGTCTGCATAATTTCTATATGAACTAACGTCATGCCACAGCTGACTGCACAGTATGAGTCCCAAACTCCCAAACATCTCATCTCATTTGGTGCTATTTAGCAAGTTTATAGATGTTTTGTGACCTGTATGTTTGGACATCATTCAACTTATTAAAAGTGTATCGTTTCCATTATCATTTCCATAATTTATGGTAAAAAAGATTACATCTGAAAATATCACATAGCTACACTTAAATAAGGATTTCACTTATACTGAACGTTGCAGTGTTTTGCCACAATCACAAGACAGACACAGTGCACGTACACTGTACAAAAAGAATCTTGGTCTTGATTATCTGAATAACAGTTATTCTTATACAGTAAAGCTATCTGTTATGGTGTGTTGATGAGTCAACGTGACCACAGATTTTATTCTAAAACCCATTGAATGAATCCCTCTTTTGCAGATAACAGGAGTTCCCCAATGCCAGGCTTCCCAATACCAAGATTAACATCAAGTATAGGCTAGTGAAATTCATTTAATACATGTTAATATTGCTAATACTGCTACATTTCTTTCCTAAACTATGAAAAAGTATATTGTGTATAATGTTCAGATTTGTTTGTTGATTTGATTCCAGTTTGTGTGTGTGTATGTGTATGTTTGAGAATGTAACTTAAAAGCAAAGCAATGAAAAATATGACATTTTCCAGGAAGATGGTGCGTAAAGTACAATTTTAGTTAAGTAATTGGAAATAATTATCGGATTGGAAAATGTTCGTGTTTCAGTTACCTCCAAACAAAAAAAAATTAAGATCTACTTTAATTCTGTAAGTTGTAAAATGTTGTAATGTTGTAAAATTGTAAAATGTTTGTAAGATACCTGGTAATAATCTACTGTCATGACATGAATGCATACAATGTGGGAAAAGTCTAGCCAGTGGAGAAAACGTAATGCTGTGAGCTCTGCTCTGCTTGGAAACTCTGGGTACAGGCATTCATATTAGCACAAGTTTGACATTTTCCAGCTAACTATACAATCTTACAGACCAGGCACACCCATTCATGTCAGTGGTATTCCACAATGGCAGAGGCATCTTTCAGCAGGATAATGTGTTCTGCCGCATAGCACACATTTTTCGTCTGAGGGCAAAATGATTCAAGATGATTCCCCTGGCCAATAAATTGTCCAGAGCATCTGTGCGAAATGTTAGAGCAAGACGTCATGGTGCATGATGGCTCCACATAGCAACGTCTTGGACTTAAAGGATCGTCTGCTAACATCTTGGTGCCAAAAATCAAAGCGCATTTTTAGAGTTATTGTATATTGTTATTGTGCCCATGCTGGTCAGAACTTATTTCTGCCAGCACATAGAGGATTAACATCAAGTTAGGCAGATTTGTTTGGACCCATCTGTGTATAGCAGTTTACAAAACATTTGCAATACCTGTAGTTACACTGGATTCAATTGAGTCAATCTCCACTATTCTTAATTATTATTATCCACTAAAAATGAATGATTACTGCGGCTTTGCTAAACGGGCCGACTAATCCAGCTGTTTTATCCACCGTCATGTTCATCGTATACCTGCAGTGCCCTACGCACTATAACTTCAGGCTCTTTGTACTGTTTGTTTAATGTTATCATTGATGCAGTTTTATTTTAGCATAGACTGCACTAAATTATAAAAACAGTCTATGGTAGGCAAAGATGAAGTACAAACTGGAGTGATGTGATCAATATGCTGATCACAGTTTCTTTTTTGCATAGTGGTAGCCTAGAGTGACATGGGCTAATGAGTTCTGATGACTTTTTACAACTGAGTAATAAGTGCTGAAGCCAGCGTAGCATCACAGGTACGAGTAGGCTGTGAACTGTGTGTAGGCACAGTGCTCGTTCTCTAGGGGACTCTTCAGAACTGATCCACAGAAAATGTAAGAAAGGGTGAAGAAAACAGTAGGTTTTCCATTCAGATGGATTAAAATGCATGAACATAATACTAATCCTTCCTACCGTTAATGCAGAAATCTATTTGGAGCTACAGATGTTCAAACAGATGCTCCTGATGCTGCATTGTATTCTGTGTTATGGAGCATGGACCATGATGAACGCTGGTCTGTATGCCTGATCAGTCATTTTGATCAGTAATATTGAGCATTCCTTATGGGCCCATTACAGATGGCCGTTATAGCGAGAAGGAGAAGAACCAGCCAAGGACAGGGTAGAGACATTTCTTATGGCAATGTGGTGTAGATATTAAAGGTAAAGTCCAACATGCCAGGAGTGTATGTGTGTGTGCAGAGTCCAGTATATCTTGAGAGTCACATATTAGCTGTTGAGCAAAGTCCAAGGTTTGATTGTCTCCATTGCTGACTGACATTGCTAGGTATCGTTCGTACCTGATGATTGTTCTTTAACTTTCTCAACACACTGGACCGACGAACTAAGCAAGTAACTAACTAGCTTGATTTAATAAAATAAAATCAAATAAAATAAACAATAAATAAAATAGGATTTTGTCTTTATAGACTTTAATGAAATATTGATAAAAAACAACAACTAACAATTAAGTATTGCAAATATACAATGTGCCGTTATCTGCAATTGCAGCGACTATATACCATGGTTTAGTCTGTCAAAAATGAAACTCTAGCACTGACCGAAAGTTAATCACGTCACTTTTTTTGTGATATTGTATTTTGTCCACGCTTCTTCATTAACAGTGTATTCAAATATAAGACCACACACAGTCTTTGGTTGTAATGGAAGCTATGGCACCCAGCTCGAGCAGAACACAATGAGTGTGATGCTATCATGCCGTTCTCTCGCTTCAATTTGTGCCAGCAGACCAGTCACAATGACTGACTCTAAGTGAATGAGCCTGCTGAGTGCCAGCTCTTTCAGGTGTTATTGTGTTGGGCAGTGGCTGGAAAGTCTAAGCTCAGGCACTGGACCAGGGCATAAATGGGCTAGTAGCAGCAATTACTCATGACATTTAGCCTACTGGTGGTATTTACTAATATTTGCTGGAAGTAGGTGTTTTCAATAACTATAACGTGAAGTGAAAAAAGCAACACTAGCTCGGTGGTTAAGACTCTGGACAGCTAATCAGAATTCTGTGAGTTAAAATCCCAGCTCTGCAAACCTGCAACTGTTGGGCTCTTGGGCAATACCCTTAACTCTAAGCTGATCAGTTTAAAGTAGTTCTAGAAGAAAAAATCCACTCAAGAAAATCCCACAAGTTTGGCAACTTTTGAAATGAAGACCCCAGCTAGTCTAGCAGTGAACCGATGACCATGCCACATTTTAAATTGCTCAGATTGCTTCATTTCATGATGCAATGATCCACAGAAAACAAGCACACTTCATTTAATGCTGGACTTATTGTTGTTTCACATGCTACCTTATAAAATGAGTTCAAAATGTTTTGTTTGTCCACATTTTAGCTTTGTTTTAGTTGTTATTTTTCAAACAGTGCAGTGCGTTAGGCTAGCAGCTCTTTCAGTCTAGGGCAAAAATGGGATGCATAAGTAAAAGCATCCTGTTTGATTTTACTGCCTTGCGTGAAAGGTGTTTAAGTATCTTTTTCAATAGAAAAAAAATCGGCTAACAGTTTGCACTCAGATTAAAAGTTGAACCTTTTGAAGAGTTTAGCGTAAGTAAGGTATAGTAAGGTATGAATAGTAAGGTACGAATGTGGACTTTAATTGGACTTTGAGTTAGAATATTTATGCAGTTTTAATTAAATACATTATTTTTATATCACGTATCATTTCTGTAAGAATGACTCTGGCTGTAGGTCTCTGTGTAGTTAAAAGCTTACTTTTCAGTGTTCTGTTTATAATTAAATAAAAGATTAAAAAAAAAAAAAAACAAGATAAATGAATAAACTTTGCAAAAGCATGTACTCAGTGCTCACAAAAACAGTATCTGGTCAAAAGTCACAGGCCACAGAGTGAGTCAAAAGTCACAGGCCACTTCCATAATCACTCCTTTGCGTCCACAGTCTCAGTTTCCCAGCTATTTTACATTAATTGCTGGAGGTTTTAGCTTTTTTTTTTGTTTCTGTTTTGTTTTTTGTTTCTGTAATAAAAGGATGCCTTGTGTCTTTTGACTCACCCTGTACAGCGAGTCTAATGACAGCCAAAGTCTGTATCAACAACAACATCAAAATAGTTATGTTTAAGGTGTTTTTTTTGCTGTGAGTCATCAATAATAATTCAGGTTCAGATTTTGGGAGTACTGACAGTGATACTAACACTTTGCTGTTCTTTTCCTCCCAACAGCATGACCAGTCACGCAAAAAACAAGCAAGAAACAAATATATATTTGTCTTTCTTTTTCAGGTAACTCGATAGTGCTCCAGTTAAAGGAAGTGTTGGACTAGGAACAAGAAGGACTTTGTGTTCAGAAAATCATCCATGGTAAAGTAATACGAGTAGCAAAGCGGCAGTGTCTCGTATTCCACTCCATTCATGAAAATAAGGACCACTGCAGCGCTGAGCTCTCCTTCATTCCCTGCTTCCCTCTTCTCTCCCCTCGAGCTCTGCTGTTCTCAGCAGCTGCTGGAAAGCCTGTCAGCACAATACAACAATGGAAGACTGCCTGCTCACCGGAATCCACCTTGCACTGGGATTATATTTGACAGTTGAGAGGTAATCGTGGCCGATGACCCACTGCAAACGTCTGAACTATTTTATTTGTTTGGTTGCTTCCTCTGCTAGCTGCTTCAACGTTTGGTTGTGTTCATGGATTTTTTTCCCTCTGTCTGCAGATGCTTCTCATAACCTCACCTTTTCAAATGAAATGAATGGTGACATTTTTGCTCTCCCTTCCAAACTCCTCTCCATCTTTCCATTTTAACTTCTACAAATAGAACTGGATTTACTGAGTTCTGGACTTACTGACCATCTGTAGATTATCTTGTTCCTTTTCTAATCAAAAAGTACACTTTTTGACCCAGATGACAAATAAAACAGTAGATGTATTAGTATAAATCTGTAAAGTGTAAAAGATTGCGTATCAGATTCATAGAATTGATCTAAATACATGAAATGAGAATTCTAACAATTTTAATATTGATGTTTTTAACCAGCCTGGTAACTGCTATTGAGTACATGTGTCAGTATTATCTAAAATAAATAAAGTTATTTCAAAGGAATGCAAGAAACTTGTGTCTGAATTCACATACATTGTGCAGACATACAACTGGCATATTTTTAACAGGATCATGCTCACCAGCACACAGCAAGGGTTTCCCCAGGAATGTCTCGATCAATACATATATTACATAATAACAAAACAATCGATTGCAGTTACTGTAAATTAATTCTAATGTCATCATTAAAGAAGTCATGTGGCACAAATAAATAATATGATACATGCTGCTATTTTGTTTTTCTGCCACTGCTCACTCTCCAGTCATGCCAGTGAAGCCCATGCAAGTCCTGCAAGCAACAGCCATCCCACGTCAAGTCTCTTACATTACATTAACATTTCCAGGATTTAACAGACGCTCTTATCCAGAGCGACTTACAATTAATACAGTCTTACATTTTGTTTAAGCAATTGTGGGTTAAGGGTCTTGCTCAAGGACCCAACTGTGGTAGCTTGGCAGAGGTGGGATTTGAACCCTG
>JAUZST010061297.1:0-23149 GCA_034779995.1 Parotocinclus haroldoi
TTTATAAGAAAATGCTCTTCCACCAGCCGTGATCTTTTTAATTCTAGGAACTATAAGTAACCCCGCCTCCTGTGAACAAAGTGACAATGACAACGAAGTAAGAATAGCATACAAGAGGCTAATATGCTGGGAAAGAGACACAAAGAAATGCTCTAGAGATAATCTATAACAGGTTATACATTGTTTACCTAAGTAAAAAGAAGCAACTGTCATTTGGATTGAATTCATGTTGGTCAAATACTATGGTCGGTTTACCGTGGTGGATTTAAACAGAAGCAACTTACATGTATGTGGTGATCTGTCCTCCAAGGCCATACCTGGGTCAAACCATTGGGCCACCCCTAACCATGACACCATCTGGTGGCCAGTACCATTTCAGGGATTACAGGGGGGAGTTTGATGTTGATGTGTTTCATGTTTGAATTTGAATTAATAAATATCCCCTAATTTTGGTGACCAGTGTATATTGTTTCATTGTAAAAAGTGTAATAAATAAAGAAAGATTTTCTGATACACATAGGGAAAAAAGGATGCACAAATTTCTAAATGAAGGCATGACTTGCATATGGGCCAGGGACATACAGCATATGGGTTTTTTGTCATTACTCCCTAAACAATATAGAGTATCAACTATTTACATAACTTTTGCATTGCGTTAGGTATTATAAGTAATCTAAGAGTGAATGGGACGATGTGTGTAGTGTGTGACGTATGTTTTTTGTATAAGGGATTTAAACCTCTGCAGATCTTTGTATCCATCCCCATTTAAAGTTGTACAAATACAACTGTGATTCCCAACCGAACAGACAACTCAGCCATCGCTAGCCTTACAGGATGATGTTTGAAAACAGGATTTAAATACCGACTCAAAACTGCTAATTTAAAAAAGGCTGGACAACGGATAGTGAATGGCTGGTTCATTGCTAATGCAATGACAACAAAAACTGGTTAATTTAATAGTAGCTTGATCACAAATATTATTTTAAAATAGAAACCAACTTCTTCTGGTTCTAATTGATATATCTGCAAATTACACGTTTCCTGCTCATGTACAATTTGCATACAATATACAGACCATAACTCATCTTTAGACTAGTTATTTCTCTTCTCTTATTTCCTAATCCACATCCTCACCCATTTATCACCACAGATGACATGAAAATAACATTCGACACAGATTAGCTGCTTCCTCCTGAACCTTTTCATAGAAGGTGAGTCATCCCAAGAGAAGTGAGCAATAAAAGGCACACTAGAGCCGAAACACAAAAAAGCAAATGGACCATAGCTTATGCAGACGCTGCCTCCTTATATATCTTTCTATGTCTGAGGAAATACAGATAAAGTACAATATATAGTCATATTCAGAAAAAACACAAAGGAGTCTAAAAGGTTGTCTTTGGCTCGTCTTCAGACGGTGTTTTGAACCTTTTTTGGTATTGGCATTTCTGCATTCATTACCTTATAATAAGTAATAATGTCAATAATAATAAACACATGCGCGGGTAGGTGTCAATTAACATTGATGTTATGTGGAAATGCAGGTTAGATTTTGCAATTTATCAAAACAATATATTATATACTGCACAATGCTAAGTGGAAAACTACATTTACATTTATGGCATTTAGCAGATGCTCTTATCCAGAGCGATTTCCAACTGATACAGGTACAGTCTTACAAACTAAGCAGTGGTGGGTTAAGGGTCTTGCTCAAGGGCCCAACTGTGACAACTTGGCAGAGGTTGGATTTCAACCCTGGACCTTCTGGTCCAAAACCCAGTACCTTTAACTGCTAGGCTACCACAGTCCTACTAATCTTTAAATGTGATTATATCAGTTATTGATGAATGACGGTTCTTGTTGTAGTGCTGTCTGAGACTATAGTTTTGGCCTTCATGCAGTGAAATTCCTCCAGGTTCTTTGACAGAGTATTTGGCAAAAGCAGGCGCTTCTCACGAGGGCAGGCATCAAGCCACGGTCAGTTAAATAAAATAATCAATACCCTTTCAAAAGTGAGACCTCTGGAATGTTCCCCCCAAAATCTCACTTTTGAAAAAACACATTTCCTCTTGATAACCTCAACCGGCCACAGCTCAGCACCTGCTCCGGAGAGAAGCGTCCGCACCTGGTAGATTAAAATAAAAGCCGTCCATTCATTTAATGAATTTAAAAGACACATCTTTCAATCCTCAAAACATTAGATTGATATTCTGACTAAAAGGTTGCTTTTAAACCATGTTTTCGTTCAGAAAAAAAAGCAAGACTGATGAAAAGCACCGAAAATTGACCCAGTGCGCCATTTGTTTTCAAAAACTTCCCATTGGAGAAGTGTTAAAAGTCGCCCCTCAAATGGTAAAGATATGCTGTGAATCAATTTAAGCAAAAAAAAAACCCTTTTATCCTTTCTTTAAGGTATACTGTTTTTAAACCATTCCATAATTATCATGCGTGTTGTTTGACAAACTGAAAACCATCTGCCAATCTTTTCTCTTTGAAAACCAAATTTTCCTGAAATTTTCCTGTTGACGTCACCTGTTTAAAATGACATCATTATTTAGTTTTTTTTTAAATTCGTTATTAGCTCGAAATTCTCTTGTCCCAGCTTTTTTAGAATGTGCTGCTGGCCTAAAATGCAGCAAATAATGAAACTAATTAATAGCTAATGAATTTGAAAAGACAAAACATGACATATGTCAGATTCATTGTAAATTATTGTAAATGTAATGGGGGATAAAATTCCAACAAATATGAACAAATGTCTGAGGAAATGTTAGGTATTCAGTCATACTTGTTCTTGTTCTCAAATTACAGACTGAAACATTAGAAGTTTGTGTGGCTATAAAACTTACATCATTTGAACAGCTGCGACAGTAACACTAATCTCCTGTCCATTACTGGTCATCTATCCACAATGTCACTGTGATTCATCTTTGTCCACCGGCTGATGAACCTACCAAGCAAGCAGACCCTGGCTGGGAGGCCTACTGAGAATCTGCTTCCCCCGTCCTGCTAGCCGGAAGCCAGCGGAAAGGTCCAATTTTTCTTCTAAATCTTACACAGAATAACATTTGCATTCAGCCAGCTGCCTGTAATAAAAGCTGGCAGTTATGAGGCCTGCTCCATTGCATTACCATTAATCACAATTAAACAGAGCTTAGTGCTTGTCACATGAATATTTACAGTGTGGCCAAGGCCACATCACACTGTAAAATCATAAATCATCCAGCCAGATTGTGGAATTTATGGCCGTTATATTATTCATGATCTGCCTTTTATGCAATGTTATTTTATTCCGCTCTCCATGGGATGGAGCGATGAGTTGGGGCCTGGTGGGCTGTCCATCACGAGTCTCACACACACAGGGTGAGGCACATTGGTGATATCCTAGGGAATAAAAACATTTCAATTAAAAACTTCTCGATCCCAACTTTTTTGTTTGTATTTCACAATGCCTACGTTAGGTCGGAGACCAAGACAGGGAAGAAGGTTAAAAAACAATTTGTATGTGCTCTGATGCGTCTGGTGCTGTGTGCAGTGATTGGCGTAATCCTGGACCAAAAAATCTGGACGAAGTACACTGTGGCTGTCTGAGTCGGCGTGAGGAGCATAGGGATGCCCTCGTGGTCACGCTGGCTGGTAATCTGGAAGAGCAGGCTCAAAAATGCACAGTGGCGAGCACAAAAAGAAACATCAACAGCGGTACTAACATTACTACAAAAGAGTACAAAAATGCCAGTAAGAAGGCACAGGTTTACCAGTCGAATGAAATGAAACCGCAATCAGCCATGCTCCAAACCGCTCCTGAAATAGAGCGTGCTGATTGCCCCTGATGGTTGTGAGATGCGCTGACGATATAGAGCTGCCGCGATCCATCGGTGGGTCTGGGAGAAGGCACGTCTTCTAAAAGACCTCACCACTGCCACAAGGTGCCGCTAAAGATACTTTTACCAGGGGAAGTCTAACAAAAACCCAAAAAAGAGCACACACAGGCAGACAAAATAAGGGAAGGGGTAAAGGAAGCCCTTCACAGGGCACACCCCCAACAGTCTTATTACAACCGGATTTCCAATACGAAAAATGTACATCATTTATCAGGGTTCAGTGGTACCTTTTTCCAAACTTTCCCAGTCAGTCAAGTTTTTAAACCCATGTTTTACTGTCCAGGATAAAACATTGCATTTTCAAAGTGTTATTTACATATAGATACGAGCATACGAGCTAATATATTTAGTTATATAATATATTTAGGGCTTTTTTCCCCCCCAATGGTTATCCTGCTTTGGAATTAAACGAGCACACAAACAAATCCACAAGCAAACTTGTTCCTTTTTTATTTGTGTTTTTACTCTATTCCTCTAGATCAGGCATAAATAAACAACAAAGCATGAGTCTAAAACAATTAAATTTTCTTTGTTGTCAAGGTAGAGTGAGGAAACGATCCAGCTTTGCTCACTGCACATGTAACAAGTAGCTTCAATGAATAACAAAGGTTGCAGGAATGGTATCCGAGGCGTTACTACTGAAAACAAATTACTCTCACAGTCGGTTAAACCTAAAACATTACACATTTGAAAAGTTAATTTGTAATGACTGAAATGTTTTCTTTTAAATTTTACAATAGTTGCATATGAACAAAATTTTATTGCAGGATTATGTTCAATAGTTAAAGATAAAACAAAACTATTGAATTACATTGCACCTGCTGTTCCATGCCTCGGGTGCGAATGTAATTATTTAAGTCATATAATAATTTAAGTGTATTAATAAATTAATTTCACATATTAATACATTAATTCTTGCAAGTTTTATGCAAGGCAGGAACAATCATAGACAGGGCACCAATCCATCGTAGTGCACATACAATCATACTAATGAGTGTATGGTGACAGGGTAGGTTCTTGGACCTGTGCAAAGTTCAATGTTAGGGGTCTTACTTGGTGGGGCATTGATTTAAACCTTCCGGAGAGTCTTGAGCCTAGACCCCTGGAGAAACACGGTCCTAATAATAATAAGCTAGATGCACAAGATTCCATTATAAATAGCTCCAATATGTCAGCTAGTTCACCTTAAATTCTTGCATTCATGACTGTTACGTGCTGCTACAGATGTAATATTCCTCATTGTCTCTCCGTTTACCTCCCTGTCTTATCACTGAGGAACACAAGAGAAATGACACAGAAAGGTAGCTAGATGCAGGTCTTTACAACAGCTTGCTGTTTATCTTCTATGTTATCCAGCAAAGCGGATGTCAAAATCTACTGTTACAGCATTATACACATGCAATAAAGATGATAAACTCACCAACTTAATTAGGAACTATATTAAAAATTGCTCAGCCATGCAATTATCAATCCAATACTGAAGCAACAGCACCCTGTGGTCAAAAACGACAGTGATGAAGCACAGTCAGCACAAAATGATGCACAGTTCCAAACTGTGAACACCTACAAGCTGCACCAACAAAGTGTTTATTTTTTTATTCTTAAAAACAAGCAGAGTAACAAAAAACGTTCTTTTACCACACGGTCGTGTTGCTGACTCACTTTTAGATTTGAGGTAAATGCATGAATAAAGTTAGTTAGATCAAAATTCCTCCAGTTACATGTCCATGTAAGATTTATGGGTGCTCGCCACAGTGTATACAGTGTTACCTCGCCACTTCGCGAAAGGTTCACCTTTCGAAGCCTCAGTGCATCGCGGGTTTTCAAAATATGTTCATGGAAAAAATACATCGTGGATTTTTGCCATTTTGTAGGTTTTTGCGAAATTTTTAAATAAAAAAAAAAATCACAATTTATAAAAATGGATTAAAATACTACTTCTAACAATAAAAAAATGAAATCTATATCTATATATATATATAGATATGCACACGTATCACACACACACCCCGACCCACAAACACAATACATATAACAGTAATAGTTGTGGGGCGGGGGCTATCAAACAAGCCGCAAAGTCCACAGACCACTCCACCTGGGATTGAATATGGGGATACCATCCCAATGTTGGCCATCATCTGGGTGCCATCAGGTGGTAGACGTACAAGAGGATTCCCCAGGCTCACTCGGAGGTGAACTTAAAGTCACTGTATATTGTACTGGATGACACTGAAACACTCGTTCAAAACCGGCAGCACTGGAAAATTAATACTTGATATGCAAATTAGTATGGAAGAACTGACTACCAAATTCACAGTATTATTACTTTAAGGTGGAAGCATGACTCGTACTCATGAGTTATTAATATGGAGGATTTGAAGATACTCCAATTCTATTGGCTTTCTACTGGATTTATTGAATTTCCATGTGTATCATGTAGACAACATCACTGGAATTTTCTCCTGCTGATACTACAGGCATTATTATGAATTAGCTGCTTCCATTTCTGTATCCTAAAAAAACTCATAGCGACCTTGGGTATGAGATCTGTGCCCCCCTAAAGCCAGGGACAAATTGCTGAAAGGATTCACATGTAGCAAATCACAGCTCCTGTGAGGAACAACAAGCAGTTTCTCCACACACCACCGCTTCCTGCTGGCTCTCTGTTTTTATCCCGCCAACAGCACCAGGTGAGTTCAACATGCACTCCTATACGGGAGGATGTGAAGTTGCCACTCGCCCACTTCCTCTTCGCAAACACAGCATGGATGAGTGGGACGATTTACAGAGCGAGAGAGACTATTTTTGGTACATTGGAATTGAGAGACTTGTGAGAATTGTAATATTTAATTGGGTCTGAAAGTGCTTACATTAATGGTTGAACTCTTAGCTCAGTTATTCTGGTGCTCACTTAAATGTTAAATTGCTCTCAAATCCGATGGCGAATGACTGCTAAGTATAGGCTTGTCATCAAATGATGTTTGGCTTGTTTTGAGTTCATTTCGAGTAAAATGTCATCATTCAGGATTCTAGAATTCTCCAGTCATTCTTCATGGAGATAATTTTCTTCTCTAACCAGTCTCCTTGCTGTGTATGTGGTAAAAACGTACTTGTGTCCTCCTGCAGGTTTTATTAAAGCTCTGGTTGTTTTACGCTTATTAGTAAGGGTACATTCAGGTGTAGTAATGGCCTGATTTATGAAAATAACTTTTGTCTCATTCTGTGCTTTCTGTAACGTTCTCCATGCTGGTGAAAAAAGGGAATTTAGCATCTGCAGGGTTTTATACATCAGTGGAACAGAGACATGACCCAGGAAGTCCTCCTCAGTGAAACAGATACATGAACCAGTCATTCCCAGTGGAACAGAGACATGACCCAGGAAGTCCTCCTCAGTGAAACAGATACATGAACCAGTCATTCCCAGTGGAATAGAGACATGACCCAAGAACTCCTCCCCAGTGGAACAGAGACATGACCGAGGAACTTCTCCCCAGCAGAACAGAGACGTGAACTAGGACCTCCTCCCTAGTGAAACAAAGATGTGAACCAGGAACGTCTCCCCAGTGGAACAGAGACATAATCCAAGATCTCCTCCCCAGTGGAACAGAGACATGACACAGGAACCCCTGCGCAGTGGAACAGAGACATTCATCAGGAGAATTAATGTGCCTGGTACATTAATCAGAAACTCCTTCATCCATCCAACATCATGCAACTCCAAATAATCCACTGGACAGACAAACTTGCTGGAGACAGGGTATGAATCAGAGTGCCTCAGTTGGCTCACTGATCAGTTCTGGTGTAGTGATAATGGTCTGTTGTTATAGGGATATTTACCTATATAATTCTTAGGAATTGGTGACTATTTTAACAGATAATAGCATTTTAAAGTATAGTCAGATTTATTTAATTCCATACTCATTTGATTCCATACTCAGTTGATTACACAATATATTATATGGGATCAATTAACACAAAGTAAATTACATCTAACATGTCTCTGAGATATTTTGTATAAAACACAAAGAATCATTGCTATTCCTCATCATGTCATTTGTTCACACAAGGCGAGGTGATGAACCTGATAATGAAGGTGATGTGCAGGTGTGAACGGTGCAGTTTCATAGCTCAGAGCCAGTCATAACCCTTTTTTAATTATGAAGCCTTCAGAGCGAACATTTTTCCAACACCTTTGTTTCCTCCAATCTGATTTCATTGTGGGATTGAGAGAGAAAGAGAGAGACAGAGAGAGAGAGAGAGAGAGAGAGAGAGACTGGGAGAGAGTCTTGACTTTAAAAACACCTTTAATGTAAACATTTAAGAACTCATCCAATAACAAACAAACAAAGATTAAAGAAAAGACATTAGGAGATCCCTTCATATGTTCATTACAAAATCCTCCTCCTCACCTGGTTCACAAATGGAGCCCCTAAACCCCCACACAAAAAGAGGCTCAACATCATCCATGAGTTTATAAAAGGCATATTCCAAACGTAGTCTTTGTAACAACGACCCCCCTCACCATTGGAACAGCATCAGTCCCACTGTGCCCCTTGATTCTGTTCTTTCCACTGCACCAGCTCACCGGTTTGAATGTGGCGTACAGAAAGTTCAAAAGGGTGACCTTTTGTTTCCATGGACAGATTATTTTCGGCCAAAAATGAACAAGCTTGGACTTAAAAACCCTAAAATCAGCAAACTCCAGGTCTTCACCATATGTAAAATATCACCGAGACTTGAGCATTGAAAAAAGGTAAGGAAAACGGTTTCAGTACCACCACAAAATGGACATCTTTCATCTACTAAAGGATCAAGTCGTGCCACATATCTGTTTGTAGCTACAATCCCATGTACAATCCTCCACTGGAGGTCTCCATTAATTTTTTTCTCTTGTACAGGGACCTCCAGGTTAGTTCCCCCTTTGTAAAGAAGAAGAGCTGCCATGCCTGTATCATTGCTTCATAAAAATCAGTCAGCCCTCCCAAGTCCGATAAGTTCAGTGAAAGGCAAAAAAGGTTTATCCAAGCCCATTCGACCAACAGCTCTAAGAAGTGCACCATCCATCTGCACTGCCTGCAAACGTAAAACTGCACCCTTGACCGGATGTCGCTCAATCCCTGCCCGCACACGGAGTTACAACACCGCAGCCCTCAGCCAATGTTGTCCCCTCCAAAAAAAATCTACCAGTGCTCTTTGGATGTCGTCTATGAGTTTCCTGGGCGGATTTAACACAGTAAACTTATGCCACAGGGCCGATGCTTCTAGGTTGTTGGTTATCAGGACTCGACCCCTGTACGATAACTGGGGGAGCAACCATGACCATCTAGACAATCGGGCACGGACTTTCTCCCCTAATCCTTCCCAGTTCTTTGCTTTCACTTCTTCTGTCCCCAGCCAAACTCCTAAGATTTTAATCCCCATTCTCCCCCACTGCACACCACCAGGAAGTGATGGCAGGGCAGTATCGTCAGACCTAGGGCCACACCACAAAGCTTCTGTCTTCCCCCAGTTTAACCGGGCAGAAGAAGCTTTCCGCTAACCTTAATTATACACGAAGCACCTGTGTATAGCAGTCTGACCCAGAATAAAAAAGCACCCACAAAATCAAACCTCTTCATGATCTTAAACAGGTAGTAATGGTCTATTCGCTCAAAAGCTACCTCTTGATCAAGGGACAATAAACCGAACTCTGTACCAGTCAACTTTGCATAATGCATCACATCTCTGATTAAAAACAGATTATCATATATGGACCTTTTAGGTAAGATTGGTCAGAATGAATTAATGTCCGTAGAACATCTGTGAGTCTGTTTGCTATGGCACGGGATGAAATTTTATAGTCAGAGCAGAGAAGTAGCACAGGTCTCCAGGTTTTGAGGAGACAAAGATCTCCTTTCTTTGGTAGGACAGATAACGCTCTCTGACAACTTGCTCTCTGACAAGTTTCTTTGCTTCACAACATACTTGAAAAACACTGTACAAGTCCTTTAGAAGTCCACAGGAAGCCCATCAAAAGGAGCCCGTCCAGAAGTGAGCTGGTGCACGGCTTCTGTGACTTCCTCAAAGGTCAGTGATGAGTCCAAGGCTTGATTTGTTATGTTGATCCAACTGAGGAAGATCTGCAGACAATACCTCAAAACACGACAGGTCTGAGGCTTCAGTCCCAAACAAGTTTGAATAAAACTCCACAGCCATTCATCGCAGTCCAATAGGGCCTGCGGTGATGGGGCCATCAGCTTTACGTAGTGACCTCAGTGACTGATGCTCGGCCGTTGACCGTTCCAAAGCAAAAAAGAAAGCAGTGGGAGCATCCATACCATTAACTGATAAATATTTCGATTTCACCAAGGCCCCCTTTGCTATGTCATGTAAAATGGTTTTTAATTCATTTTGCCTGTCAGACAATTCAGTCCTAAGCCCAGAAATATGTTGATTGATCATGAGATTCTGAATTTTTACAATGTCTTTCTCAAGGGTCTGAACAGCTTTTCTCAACTTCGTTGTTGAATGGGATGCAAAATCCTGACAGAAAGTCCTTACATGTGTTTTACCTACCTCCCACCACTGCATTAGACTTTCAAACTCCTCTTTCTTTGAAACCCACTCTGCCCAAAACACCTTAAAATGATCGCAAAAAAGGTTTAGCTTTTAAAAAAGTTTCCTATTAAAATACCACATTGAACCCCGGTGACTATGGGTTTCAAGTAAAAAATCCACAGAGAGAGAGAGAGAGAGAGAGAGAGAGAGAGAGAGAGAGAGAGACAGAGAGACAGAGAGAGACAGAGACAGAGAGAGAGAGAGAGAGAGAGAGAGAGAGAGAGAGAGAGAGAGAGAGAGAGAGAGAGAGAGAGAGAGAGAGACAGAGAGAGAGAGAGAGAGAGAGAGAGACAGAGAGAGACAGAGAGAGAGAGACAGAGAGAGAGAGACAGAGACAGAGAGGCAGAAAGACAGAGGTAGGAAGCAGGTGGGTGTATGTGTGTTTATGCATTAAAGGCTAGAGGATGGAGAATGATATCTGGATGTTATTTTGAGCTGGGTGACTGGGTGGCTGGCAGGGGCAGCAGAATCAGTGTAATTACTTTTGGTGTAGAAGGGAGCTAGCTGGGGACCCCTTCAACACACAGGCTAATTTATTGCAGTGTGTCTCTCAGACTCAGGTTCTTCACTATGCTTCTTACTGTAGTCCGTATGTGGTGTTTTGCATGCATTACAGTATGGTCTTATACCGCTAAAAATAGGATTTAGTTACAGGTAAGCACAGTTTAACCACCATACGATCAATGTTTGTTCACTTTAATAGTGGAGGTCTTAATTACGGTACATCATCATAGAATTAAAAATCTGTCTTTTAACAGAAGCAAGAGTTTAAAATCTTCGTGTCATGATGGCTAGGTCTACTTATTTGAAGTGAATTTGAGTTTATTTCTTACGTCGCTTACAAATATTGGTTGTTGCAGGTTTTTGAGGGATGTTTCCAAAGTGTAGTTGCTTATTTGAGCTTGCTCCCTGATCCTGTTTCACGTTCCAGTACTCATGCAAGTTGGTTTTGTACAACCGCTAAGGTTAAAATTCATATACAGTATACTGTACATATATTTTTTGTTGTTTTTAATATGGATTAAGTGATCACATTGCAATATGTTGCCTGTGTTTTTATGAGCTTTTGGTGCTTGATTCCTGAGAATCCTGATTGCTCCAAAAATTAAGCTGATGTCATTTTCCAGTAGTAAGCCTCCAATAGTTGGTGGCTTAGTTGGTCCAACAGTTGGAATTCACTGGGTCCAGGCACATATACACCCTGAGCAGGATGCCAGTTCATCACAGCGTTCCTTAAAAACACCAACCAACCTTCACATTGCAAATTCAATCCCAAGCCCTCAGAAACTGCTGTTCTCAGCTGCTTCCTCTTTCCACCAGAGCTAGTTTGGATTTTTCAGCCAATCAGAAAATTACAAATACTCCAAAATACTTACATAGCCTTATGGTTAAACTTAAATGGCTCCCTATTTAATATGTAGTGCCCTATAAATGGTGTGAATCCTGATATTCCTAGATGCATATACTTTACTTCACAGGGAATCGTACTTTCTAAGACAGAGGCACAAATTAAAGTCTTGTTTGAGTGTCGCCATCTTGTTTGTGACCCCCTCTAATACCACTGCTTATCTATAGAGAGTACGTGCCTGTATGATTCATATAATACTCTTAGTAGTGGGCTAAAATAGCAGAGATCACCAATTAGAAGGGGTGTCCACACACTTTTGTCCCTATACTGTAGCATCATGTCAGGATGGACTAAAAATATAAGGTAAACTCTGTAGCTCTCATTGTCCTTCCTCCACCGTCTCCAACCATGCCTAATGCTAAGTTACTTAATGTTACTTCTGTCTATTTTAGGCTCATTATATTGCCTCATTATGTGCAGAGGCTCAGTAGGGAAGGATCTCCCTAAAAAACCCGAACGTAGGATGACCCTGGCCTCTGTCTCCTCATCCCTAATTCTCTTCACATCACTAAATTGCCTGTTATTTCTCAATTTTTGTGTCCCGTCTCCTCTCTGCCTGTGCTTTAATGACAGGTGTGGAGAGGAGCAGAGCGCACACGCTCATTAAGGACTGAGACTGTCCGACTCTACAAACCACACCTATGGATCCCGTCATTACGTCATCGCGTGACATGGCAACACAGCTTCTCAAGAGCAAAGCTGACAGTAGTGGACTCTGAACCGTCCCTCTTGCTCTCATATTCACAACATGCTTCACTGAACGTCGTATATTTTATACCCAATTACCGCTCGATTTTCTTCCAGCTAGACAATCCTTTTGTCTGGTCTCACATAGAGGAGGATTTGTTCCTTATGGCTCTTTTAAAGGTTTCTTCATTAAGCTATTCAGCAAGTTTTTCTTGCCAATGTCACTTCTGCATTCTCACTTGGGGGTCTAGACCCTGTCAAATTGCAACTGAATCTATTGTTAAAAGTTTACAATAAATAACAGTGAACTCAAATGAATAAAGAACAGAGATTACAGAGCTAGATGAAGTTCAGTAACAGCTGGTGGGTTTTACTTTGGGGGCACACAAAGGATTGTTTATGTACAGGTATATGCCATTTAACGACCTCTTTACATTCTGTAAAACAGGATGTTGACCGGACATTACAACAGTCACACAGTCTTTTTAGGCTACTATAGTGTAAATATAAGGGGATTATTAGGTTACTATAGTGTACATATAAGGGGATCATTAGGTTACTATAGTGTAAATATAAGGGTATTTTTATGTTACTATAGTGTAAATATAAGGATATTTTTAGGTTACTATAGTGTAAATATAAGGGGATCATTAGGTTACTATAGTGTAAATATAAGGGTATTTTTACGTTACTATAGTGTAAATATAAGGATATTTTTAGGTTACTATAGTGTAAATATAAGGGGATTATTAGGTTACTATAGTGTAAATATAAGGGCATCATTAGGTTACTATAGTGTAAATATAAGGGGTATTTTAGGTTACTATAGTGTAAATATAAGGGGATTGTTAGATTACTATAGTGTAAATATAAAGGGTATTTTATGTTACTATAGTGTAAATATAAGGGGAATTTTAGGTTACTATAGTGTAAATATAAGGGTATTGTTAGGTTACTATAGTGTAAATATAAGGTTATTATATTTACTATAGTGTAAATATAATGGTATTTTTAGGTTACTATAGTGTAAATATAAGGGGTATTTTAGGTTACTATAGTGTAAATATAAGGGGTATTTTTACGTTACTATAGTGTAAATATAAGGGGTATTTTAGGTTACTATAGTGTAAATATAAGGGTTATTAAAATGTGGGAAAATGATTGACTCATTTTAAATTACAGTAATGAACTGTTACAATCCTGTCTGGGGATAGACGTATCACTTAAGAGGCACCATGGACTTCCCATCTCTAAAATATTTTGGACAGTTGAGACCATAATAGAACTTTTTGGTTTAATTGAGGAAGCGGTATGCCTAGAGAATTAAAACATTTCATTCCAGAATTTCTCATCTGTAAAATACAGTGGTAGTATCACGGTTTGGACTTGTGCATCACTGATGGAGAAATAGACTAA
The DNA here is from genome assembly GCA_034779995.1 of Parotocinclus haroldoi. NCBI lineage: Eukaryota > Metazoa > Chordata > Actinopteri > Siluriformes > Loricariidae > Parotocinclus > Parotocinclus haroldoi. Next base: position 13,987 of record JAUZST010061297.1, read on the forward strand.
AATGTATTCAGTTCAACATCCAGGACTAATCAGCACTTACTGGAAGCATTCAGGTCTAATTTTTGGTGGGCTTGTGCATCACACTACATTCGTATAACATTGGTTATTGGCACATACTTTTGCTGATTATTTTATTCAGTACATAAATAGCCATGTATAATATTTTTGTGTCATTTGTTTAATTCGGTTCTTCTTATCTACATTTAAGAATCGTGTATAAATCCGGTGACTTTCTAAGTCATGATATGTAGAAATCCAGCCAATTCTACGGGTTCACAAAGTTCAAGCGCCTGGCTAAACAAGGACTATGCTGAGCGAAAAGGGACAAAAACAGGTCGGACAGAGACTACTTGTGAGAGACAAGGGACAAACAGAAGCCCATGACTAGCCGAGTAACAAGTCGGGGGTTGATCTAGGGGAGAGTTGCTGACTGGAAAAGGTCCAGAGGATGACCTTTTTCTTTTTTAGGAGACAAAAATGAAAGCAGAGAACCTGTACCAGAATGGGCTGTGTGTGTGCGGAGCAGCTCAGCAGTGCATCTGTTCAGTGCTGGCCAAGTCTGCACAGACTCCACAGTGACCCATGCTGTACCATCTGCCAATCTCTGTGCCAGGAGACGAGCTCCGGAGTGACTACTAGTTTGTGACATCTAACCCCTGCTGAATCGGGCAGTGCTGCTTGTGTTCCCTGTCAGGGCTAGTTGGTGAGGAGAGGTCCTGAGAGTCTGCCATAGCAGTGATATGTGGTACATATGCTCATAGGTCACTTTATTAGGGACACCTCCTTGTTTCTACATTTATTCTCTATTTTATCAGTTCCATTTAACACAAATAAGCACTATATGCAGTATTTATATATACTATTATGCTCAGAGAGCAAACGTTACCCGTATGTGCACAGCTCTGCATGTTAGCTTCACACGTAGCATGCCATACATCGAACTGACCCAATTATACCCTTATAACTATACGTTATAGTTTTATAATCTATACTGGATTATATTATACTTCATAATATTGTATTCAGTATATAAGATTGCATTTTCTTTAACAATGTTCTCACTGGTCATTTTATTTAGCTTCTGATTTTTTAAAACAATGACTATAATCTCATTAAGTAGAAAGCTTACTTTAATTCCTACATATAACTCCTAGGCTCCCAAAGGTGTTCTGGTCCCTTTCTGTATTTTGGTCCTTGCAAAGTTTCTTCTAGACAGGTCTAGGGAGTTTTTTCTTTTCCACTGTTGTCGTAGGTTTGCTCAATTAGGTCTTTTTTACTTTTACAGTTACAGACTGTAGTTGATTTGTTTCTTTACATGTTTTGCTCACCCCCTTTACTCTGTTCTCTAATGGTCAGGACCTCCACAGGACCAGAACAGACTTACATCTGCAAGGTGGAGCAATAAGTAGATATGACTTATAGAGTTTATTCATAGAGATCGAGTCATACAAGCAAAACACACACTAACACACAATCACCACATCGGTGTCATGGCAGTGCTGAGAATAATCCACAACCCAAATAGGTACCTGATCTGTGCTGGCCCTGTGGGGGTCCTGACTATTAGAGAACAGAGTAAAAGGGATGAACAAGACATGTAGAGAAACAGATGGACTATAGGCTGTAATTGTTACAGTACCAAGTGGTTTTATACAGTTGGTTCGGTAGAATCAAGATCTTTTGTACAACAATTTTGTACACCAAGATATTTAAAATGAATGCAGTGATATCTGTACCTGTATCATTTAGACAATCAAATAATTGATATTTTTATGCTGTCTCTGATCTCTAGAAACATCTGTGAAGGAGAGTGGCAAATACAGGTGAGGATGTGACAACAACTGTGTGTGATTAACTGTGTGTGATCATCTATTCTATATCCTCTCTCTGTCAAGTGAAAGGAAAATGGACCGAGTCTCTAGCACCTAAAGAATCAGTGGGATTTGAGTAACAGGGTTCTGGAACTCCTGAACTACACAACGCCGTTATGGTCAGCTGGTTACGTCCCGGGGCTTATATTGCTGACAGACAGGTATGGGGGAAACCCCAGAGGTACTTAGTTTTTTAGGGACACTTTGAGGGCTTCCCTGTCTGTACTCGTGCACTCCTCGCACGCCTGAGCTTAGGCTCCTTTCGTCTTCGGCACCTAGTGTCTGATTGTGACGTGCCCTGGCTCGACTTACTTGTGCTATATGCATGCCCGAGCTCACGCTCGCCCTCTGGCGTTTCGGACTGCCATCATGCCTCGCGATTTGGGAGAAGTCCCCAAAATCAGCGCCTCATCGTGCTCTCTGAACATCTGCCCTGTTTTGGCGCTCCGGTGCCTCTCGCGATCAGTTCGCACGTTGCTCCCACACAACGGCAATGCCACACAACGGCGCACCTTTTCTTCCTTTAGGTTTTCTTGTGTTTGGGGGCCTTTCACTCCGCCTTTTCCCCATTGTTATTATACATCGTAGGATTCCGTCACTCCTGCATCTTTGGGTCCTGCCCACAAATTATAAAGCTTTCTAGTTATTTATGATACCATGTCTTTGATTTAACCAGACAAAACAGGTTAAACATTTCAAGCCAGTACCTTCGAGAGAAGTTAGCTCTATTGCTCAGAATGATGTCAATGGTTGTGATATGGTTGGACCTCAAAGGGGTTACCGTGGCCAAACAATGAAAATCTAAATAAGGGCTGCACACCAGTGTGGTTCTAGTCTAAATCTGCCTTACGTAATCAGCAGGAGAAAAAGGACAGTTTTGTTCAGATCACAAATCATTCTTTATTATTCTGCAGATTCATAACAAAGGAAAATATTGTAATGAGTCGCCGCTTTTTTCCTCTACCTTCCTAGGAGGAAGGCGCTCATTTTTCAGCCATAAATTTGCATAAATTCACATATTGTTAAGGAGGCCCTGTCAAAAGTGATAAAGAACATCCTATATGAAGAAGTACAGGGCAGAGGGGGTGGTGCTGAAGGGAGAAACAGTGCAAGCAAATTTAGGAAAGAGAAAACAAGAGGACCAATAGTGTAACCGATAAAGATATGGACAATGAGGTAAAGCACATTTAAAAAGTTTGAGAACTTGACCGAGATGGACATGGCAAAGTGTGACATGAAGGACCTTTTGTGCAGAATTTGAGCACAACAATGAATACATTAATAACAAAATTGAAAAACAAAAATCCAGTATCTCAGATATATCTCAGTATCTTAGTATCTCACAGCATTTAGCAAAAGCCCTTATCCAAAGCAACGTAACTGTTAACTTAACCTTTACTGTTGTTGATGAGTAACTGGGGCACAGTGGTTAAGCTACTGGATATTAACCAAAAGGTTGCAGGTCCAAGATACAATGCTCCCACCTAGAGTTGGGAAAGGAATCTAGGTACCTCACGATTCCATTTGATAATGATTCAGAGGGCAACGATTATAGATGCATCTCGATTCGTTTTTTTTTTCTTTATGATGTGACTACATGAAACAAATCTATGGTGTCAAAATAGGTCCTAAAGTTTTGAGAACAAAAAAACCCATAACAAAAAATTTACATTTAAAAAAAACAAAAAACGATTTGTAAACAAAATATTTCTGTTTGTAATCGTCTATTTTGAGTTTAATATTTTTGAAGTATCTGTTTTCGCTTCATTGCACCTTTTCACGAATGCGCTTCTCTCAGTCTCGCTTTCGCTTCAAAAAGTTGAGCAGTTTAGCAGTCTGACTCTAAGCCTCATTATTAAAAGGCATAATCATTAAAACTAGCTGCTATGAGAAAACAAGCAGACCATTTTCCAATTGGGTTAAAAGAGTGACGTTCTTTCGCTGATGTAGCGGGGCTTAACACCAGCAGCCAATGATTGCCTAGATCCCGCCCCCTCATCAAATCGGGTCTATAAATCAAAGGCAAGACACTTTTTGAAGTGACAGCGAACTGAGAGAAGCTCAACGGAGAAAAGGCACAAAGAAAGGGAAATCGGATACTTCAAGAATATTAAACTCAAAATAAACGTTACAGAGCTCAGTTAGTGAGTTCTAATGTTTAAGTTCTTGTGTAAGAACAGAAGCTGGTCTACATGTTCAGATGCAAGTGTTCTCGATTATCGATTATTGACTTCCGAATCGCGAATTTAAATTTTTTCCCCACCTCTATTCTAGAGGAAAGCCCTTTTAGAAGAACAACAAGGGTTGTTGTAGCCACAAATGTGAACGGGGAACTACATTATGACTCGTGGTGCCAACATTCTTTTGTCTATAGTGTATGTAACACTAGCAGCACAATGGGCCATTATTTATAGCTGTCAGCCAATTTTGGGTAATTTTATTTTCTTTTTTTTTTCTATTTACTTATTTCAATTGTAATGTGACGTAATTTACACATTTGTTCCTGGAAAGAGTAATCTTACTACTCATTACTGTACTGCATAAACCACATACTAATCTGAACCAACTAGAAAATATAAGGATGACAACTAGTACTTAGGTTTTTTTTTTATTGTTGTTGTTTTTATTCATATCTTTTTTTTAAGAAAACAAGAAAACAAAGATCAAATTCAAATGAGTGTTTATATGGGGTTTAGCAGGTTTTCCAGAGGGAGCTGCACAAATCTGGCCAGCAAATGGTCATGACATTATGGCACGAGTTATCAAAAGTTTAAAAACATTTCTTGTATCAACTGATTTAAATAAAGCTTCAACAAATCTTCAATTTCTCCAGTTAGATATACAGACTAAACAGTGAACATATAGAGGGCGTTTATTACAACACTTCTAAATGGAAATTATGCTTAAAAATAAGCAATTGTAATACGATAAGAGGAAAAGTCATTAGATCACTGTAATGCCTTACATTTTACTGCTTTATTGCTACTGGCAAAACATCAATACTAAGATTCCCATCCTGGTGTCTCTCTTTCTGCCATTTCAGAACTATTCCGCTTAAATCGACCCTAGCATGGGCAATACTGAGCATACATCTACACTGGAGCAGTGGGAATGCATTCAGTCTGAAAGAGATCTAATTTAGGTAAAATCAACAACTCTCACAAGAAAAGCTTGTTTTTTCGGTTATGTGTTTTTTGCATGTTCAGTCTTCACTTAAGTGCTGGTTGAAGAGGTAAGTTTTCAGTTGGTGCTTGAAGACAGCAAGACACTCAGCCATTCAAACATTCAGTGGGAGTTCAGACCTGGGTGCCAGGACAGAAAAGAGTCTTGATTCCCGTCAGCCTTTCATCTTACGTGGAGGATCCAATCGAGCCAAGCTCGTGTCTCTAAAGGTATGAGGTGCTTTGATTAGAGTCATTGAAGTTGTGATTTAGTTTACTCGGAAAACAACTGAATGTTTAGTGGAGTCTTTATTCAAAGATTTGAGCTAAGCCCATTGGATCCAGTGTTGTTGCTACAATTTATAGGCAAATAGACTCAAAAATGGTTTGTCTCATTATTTGTGAGCTCTGACTCGACCCTACTTTAAATGTTAACTGGAAGGCTGACTATGAACAGAATTATTATCACCTCCAGTTAGAAACCATTCTCTACATTACTAAATTTAATATCATATATACATTTTTCTTATATTCTGTATTTTACTCGAATCTTCACGATATTGTACTGTATTCAATTTATCAGTCTATACATTAAATGTTTTTATTTTATTTATTTATGTATTATAGTCTGTAATATATAAAAATATTTAGCTTCTGTGTATTTAACGTACCGCTATAAACTCCGGTAACATTTCACTCGCTGCTCAAGGATGATGAGTGAAGGACCTGTTGAGTCTTAAATTTCCGTCACCCTAGGCTTGCTCAATTAGGGCTTCAGGCCTAGACATTTGTAAAGCTCCTTTGAGAAAATGCCCCATAAGGTTATATATACACTGCTCACAAAAAATGTGAAATATTCCATAATTAAATACCCTCTTATTTCCATGAGCAGCATAAATACATTTGACTTAACTTGGCTTGAACTATGTACTATCTACATTAATAGCCAGGCCTTTAATCTTATCCATGGGACTGTAGTTTAGGGTTTTTATTCCAACCAGGTAAGCAGCTACATCTGATTCCACATGTTTAGTCAATTGATCTTGCTCTTCAAATAGCTATTAGTTGTGGCTTTTATTTGGCTGGAATGAAGAAAAAAACAAAACCGTATCGAACCTTTGCAGATTGAAGGCTTCGCTGTATGCGCTTGGCTTCGAATTGCTGCTGCTGCAGCACCACAGTGATTAATTAAAAATGCATATTCTAAACTAAATTTTCTTCCCAATACAACCGGTTTTTAAGCAGGCACAGCAAAGGAGCAAATAGCAAGGGGCAGATGATCAGGGTGGACTTTTGCACACCATTTTTAGAATATTTGGAAATAATGTACCTTTGCTAGTGTATTTGTGATCATAACATCAGTGTTAATTAGGGAAAGACCATGTTTAAGGATATTCCATCCTGACTGTGATAATATTTATTTACATTTAGTCATTTAGCAGACCAGAGGGACTTAAACAAGTGATACAGATTTGTAACCAAAGCAATTTTTCAAAGCAAAACCTTGTAAAGATATTCTGAAGCTCAGAATTTTAGAGCCAAATCATGGAAACTGTGATACATGGCCATTGCTAAAACTACAGAATGTAATTGCGTACTAAGACTTCTGCAGAGTACTCTATATTCGGAGATGGTGTGTTGCAGCATTCGAGGAATGACCTTATCCAGAGTGACTTACGGCTGAGCTAAGCATTTGGCTCTGGCAAAAGCAGGCGCTTCTCGCCAGGTCAGGCCAGTTGAAGCTAAAGAAAAACAATACCCTTTCAAAAATCTCACTCAAAAAATACAGATACTCTTCAAGCTTAACTGGCCACAGCTCGACACCTATACCGACAGGAAGTGCCTGTGCCTGATATATTAAAGTGACAGTTAAGTATCCTTACCATTCATTTAATGAATGAAAAAGACTCAGAACTTTCATTATTTTGTCAAGTACCCATTCCGACCAAAAAACCCATAGAATGATGAAAAGCACAGACAATTTACCCAGTTCACAATTTGCTTTATAAAAATTCAGATTGGAGAAGTGCTAAAAGCCACCCCTCAAAATTCACCTTTCGAGGAGCCAGTTTTTTGCCAGAGCCCCTCACATTTTAGGCTTAAGAATATTGTCACAAAAGTGGGACCCAAAAGTGGCAGCACTGCAGAGCTGTCATTTGAACAGCTTAATTTACCAGTACATTGCAGTTGAAGACATCTGATGATTAAAGTGGACTTACCAGGCACTCTTATCCAGAGGAACTTACAATTCATACAGTCTTCCCATCCAAAGCAATTGTGGGTTAAGGGTCTTGCTCAAAGACCCAACAGTGGCCTTTTGAAAGAGGTGGGGCTTGAACCCTGAGCCTTCTGGTCTATAGTCCAGTATCTTATCCACTAGGCTAGACACAACTAGACACAACTTTAACCTTTAACCACTAGGCCACCACAGTCCCAGATAGTGGTTGCTCAGCAGTTAAGGCTTTGTAAATTTGAGAGTTGAGTTTAGGTTCCACCAAATATCCACTGCATGGCTCCTGAACTAGGCATTTATCTGCTCGGTTCAATTGTTAGCCAGACTGAACTGAAGTGACTACCTTACGTTATGTGCTCATTAGCTTCAGACTGTTCTAACATGGTTGTTGTGTTTACAACTTTGTGTTAGGTTATGTTTGTAACAAGCTGTAAATTGCATTTATAAGTGTATGTACCTGTCCTGTCAAGTTTTTTGGCTTTCATCAGACAAAAGTATCACATCCATCATACCATCCTCTTACGTGCTGCATAAAAGTACATTTCTGCATTTCCCACTATCACTGTGAATAACCATTATTTTAAAATGCAGTGGCATTAGGGATGCGATGTAAATGGTAGGGTTCCACCGTTGTTTTCAGCACTATCTCTGACGCATCTAAGTACCTTTTGCACAGAATGTAATGCGATACAAATGCAAACCTTTACCAGGTTTCTTAGACGTAAAAGCTTCCCATGACCCATGAATGAACCTATTGATTTAAACTTGTTCTCTCATTTACTTAAACCCACACTTCACTCCCTCATCCCAATTTGTTTCTGTTAAAATGTTAATAGTTATTTGGACAGCTCCAAGTTCTGGTCAAAGAGCAAGTCAAGCACATTTCCTCTCCGCCTCCCTTCACTGTCGCACATTCTTTCAAGCACTCACACCAGCTCTCTGACATTGTTAATGCAGGTGATTAGTCTTATACATGTACAGACGGCTTTCAGGAGAGCTGACCCTGCTCGCCTCCCCGTAGAGACAATGACCCACCATGGCGCACGTCTACAGAGTAAACCATTGCCATTTATTTAAATAAGCCTTGTCTAATAGAGGCTTGGCTGTGGATCAGCGTGCAAATCCTCAGAGTCCCACAGAGCAAAGCGTCCACTCGATAGTCTCAGCAATTCGTCATCACCCACTGGAGCCTTCGAAACGCCGGGAGGTACTGATATGAGGCTTATCAGCAGGACAAGCAAACTGTTAATGATGGCATACAAGGTCACACAACATTTGGGTCAAGTTTTACCAGTTCCACAAACCAGTTAGTAGAAAGTTTGCATACAATCTTATGCAAAATTTGAGTTGCCTTTCCTCCTGAGGACTCAATATCCTAAACTGACTGTGTAGGACATGAAATAATAGCCAATGTGCATATTTTTACAATATTTTATCTAGTTGTACTAGTTATCTTTAGTACTTTTGTTGTCTTTTATGAACATTTACAGCATTTAGCAGAGGCTCTAATCCAGAACAACTTACTGTTGATACAGTCTTACAGTCAAAGCAATTGTGGGTTAAGGGCCTCGCTCAAAGACCCAACAGTAGCAGCTTGAAAGAGGAGGGAACCCTGAACCTTCTGGTCCATAGTCCAGTATCTTATCCACTATGCTACATTTACAGCAGTTAGCAGACGCCTTTATCTAGAGCGACTTGTGGTGACCGCTAGGCTACCACAGTGTTTTACTATTACGGTTAAGATAGTGAACTGTGAAACTGATGATCCAGGGTTCAAATAGTCAAACAGTTGGGTCCTTAAACAAGGCGCTTAACTCATCATTGTTAGGATAGGGTCCCCGGGAGATCTCGCGAGACCATTCCTAGTCTCGCTAAATCCCCAGGATCCCTATCTGGTG
>JAUZST010061308.1:0-80566 GCA_034779995.1 Parotocinclus haroldoi
CAGTTAAAAACACTACAATAGAGTATTTACTCAGCGGATGAATACTCACCAAAAACGAGAAGTAACACTAGAGCGTCGGCCGCCTGAGTCGCTACTTCCTGATGTGACGAGTTTTTATCTGCGGTGTCGTGTTCGCTGTTTGGGAAAGTTTCATTATAGACTGAGTTCATTCAAGCCCTACGATGAAACCCGAACGTTCTGCAAGTTCTACCGCTAAAATAGAGTATAAATACTTCCATAAATACAGCGTCCCTACTTCACAAATTTTTGTTTATCGCGAGTGGTCCTGGAATGTAACCCCCCCCATAAACGAGGGATAGCTTCAGAGTTAAGGCAGGGTGGGGTTTGTTATTGTCAATTCCTTATTGGTGGGAGCTAATTTTAGCACTAAAGAATATTCTGTGAAATTCAGAGATGTTTGTTTTACTTTGTTGTTGAATAAATGCTATTATTGCAAATAACATCATGATGATCTACAGTACTCGCCTGAGGCTTGTGCTTGCAACCACATCACAGCCATGATGTTATTCATGTCAGTACACACCCTTTAATTTTCTATTACTTAAATATATAATCGCAGGAAAATACAATATTATATATTTATCTAAAACACTAAATTGAATATGACAGCAGAAGTTACTACTACTTCTACTACATAAGCATACTACTGTACCTATGTTTTTTTCTACTGATACAATACTAATGAAAATAAACATATTTGAACCTTAGAAACGTACAAATGAGGCTCAAACTTGGACTTAAGCTTGAAACTTAATTTACTTCTCCAGAGATGGACTATAACCCAGGGTGGCTCAGCATAGGAAACCAGCACTCTGAAGCTGATACACAGTTTGCCAAGTCTGAGTTTGAAATTTGGAAATTTGAGGACACTTGTTACCAGGTTTCTGATTCTGTTCATGTTCAAGGTTGTTGGATGGCCATCAAGTTCCCTTTCAGGCAAGAATTGAATTTCAGATCCTGGACTCGCATGACACTAAAGAGCTGTGTCTGTCAGCTTGAAATCCAAATGCAACTATGGTTGTGAGGACTGGCTCTACGACCAAGTGCAATTTATTTACACATACAGTGGAGGAAAGAATTATTTCATCCCTTGCGGCTTTTGTTTGTTTGTTTGTCCACAAAGATATGAAAAGTCTATCATTTGAAGGGTAGGTTTATTTTAACAGTGAGAGATTATATAGAGAGAATATTTTAAAGAAAAACCAGAAAATTACATTGTATAAGATATCTAAATTTATTTGCATTTTACAGAGAATAATAAGTATTTGATCCCCCACCAAACATTAAGAGTTCTGGCTCCTAAAGACCAGTTGGACGCTCCTAATAAACTCGTTACCTACATTGAAGACAGCTGTCTTAAATTGTCACCTGTATAAAAGACACCTGTCCACGGACTTCATTAAGTCAGACTCTAACCTCTTCAACATGCTCAAAACCAAAGAGCTTTCTAAGAATGTAAGGAACAAGATCATAGACCTGCACAAGGCTGGAATGGGCTACAAAACCATATTAAAAACTCTGGGTGAGAAGGAGACACCTGTTGGTGCCATTATAAGAAAGTTGAAGAAATACAAAATGACTGTGAATCGACGTCGATCTGGAGCTCCATGCAAAATCTCACCTTATAGGATCCTTGATCATAAGGAAGGTGAGAAATTAGTCTACAACTACACAGAAGAACTTGTTAATGATCTTAAGGCAGCTAGGACCACAGTCAAGAAGAAAACTATTGGTAACACATTTTTTTTTAGATATTCTATCTCTCGCTGTTAAAATAAAATGATTGATTTTTCGTATCTTTGAACGTGGGCAAACTTACAAAATTAGCAAGGGCTCAAATAATTATTTCCTCCACTATATATGTCTGTATTGTGTCCTAGCATAAATATATATTAAATGCTAAAGATTGTTTCTAGTAATGATTTTAACTTGTATTTCTGTAGCTTGTAGTAAAAACCCTTGACGTTGTTTCCCCACGAACTCTACCACATCCACTTTCAGTTACTCCTCTTGATGTTTCTGATCACTGTTTGTGTCCTTTTCCGTTGCACTGCTTCTTAAAACCACTTTCACCCCCTATACTACAGTGACAATCAGAAATCTTTGTTCTCCTCGGCTGTCCTCTCATCTTTGCCATCTTCAGATTCTTGTGCTTCTTCTGCTGACAGTGCTGCTGCTGCTGCTGAACGTCTCACTCTCTCCCTTCCTATTTTTTCTACCAGTACCAGTTTCTGTATAATGGACATTCTGCAGTTTCATAGATTACCCTTACACAGTGCTGGGAGAAAACGGTCGAAAAATTCACTAACCAACATGCCTGGATGTGTTTCGAGCATTGCTTACCTCTGCTTTTTTTTGTTAAATCAAAGTCAGCTTCTGAATCTCAAATCCAAGGAAATTGTTCACTACTTTCTCTTCCTTCTGCCTAACCCTCCTAACACCCTCTTTTATAACTATGTATTTCATTGCCCAGTTACACAAATGCTGGCAAACATTTAGTCATCCCATTGGAATTCAGCTATCGCAAAGCGAACCCATGCTCCTCGCTCGACTTTCGTAACAGTCAGACTGGATTCTAAGGATGAACACTGGTTCCTAGGCTGCCCAAAGAGGGCGGGTTCCTTTTGATCCTGTCAAGGTTTCTTCCTTTTACAATTTAGCAATTTTTCCCTTGTCACCGTCTTCCTAGGTTTGCAAAATTAGGACTTTGGAACTAGGTATTTGTAAAGCTGCTTTAAGAAAATGCTCCATTATAAAACGTGCAATAGAAATGAATAGAAATTTGTCTTCCCTTCTCAAAGTTACACTTTTACTGAAGAAGCCATCACCCAGCTGAGCTGATGTATCCAACTGTAGACCTGTCTCCCTCCGTCCATTCCTGTCCAAACCCTTGAATATATACTGCTCCCAAAAATTAGGGGATATTTCAAAATGAAACATCCCATAATAAAACATTCCCTTAACATTTCATTATAATACTTGGACAGCTAGCAACCTTTCTTGAAGAAACTTCTTCCTTGAAACAAACCAGTATAATAACAAGGCGAGGTTTTCTACAGAAACTGCTCTACTCTCAGTAATTGGGGTGCTTCAGAGAACTTAGGAAAAAAAACATGTTTTCAGGACTTATCCTTCTGGATCGGTCTGTGACTTCGTAAATCACACTTGTTCTTTTACTTTTAAGATCTGGCTTGCCAGACAGCATGATAAGGTTCAGTACAGGTACGCACCGTCTAACGACCACATTATGTTCTGTGAAGCAGGCTGTTGATCAAAATGGACCTTCGCTGGACATTACTCTAGTCACACAGTCATTTTAGGCTACTGTAATAAAAATATTTTCAAAACAAGCTTATTTAACTGTGTCAGAGATTCCGCTGAAGACACGAGTGGAACGCTGCCATCTACAGAGCATCCTAAGCCTATACTGTTCTACATATCACTCCCTCCGGGAATTACCCAACACTGTGGTTCTATAGTTACTGATGGATTTAATTTAACTCCACAGCCATCAAATCCACTGTTGAATTAAACATACCACTTTGGCTGCACACAACCGAGAGGGAATTAGTCGAATTAAAGAAAGCTCCAGAACAAGCATTGCAGTATCTCACTTTTAAACACTCGAAACCTTTAAGCAGAATACAACCTGGCAGAGAAACTAAAAGTGTCCTGCACAACAATAAATAAAAGGTAAAAATATGTAAACAAAAAAAGTAGAATGTACAAATATTAATGGCAGTAAAAATATATGGCTACCTGTTTACAGGTGCAACATTCAGAGTTGACATATGTTTGACATATGTTTATTTCCTTTTATAATTTGTAATAATTGTTAAGACATTGGTTGTTAATGTTAACAAACATCCATCAGATGGATGTTAAATGGCGCTTACATGTACTACTACACAGGGATCTTCCACAGGGATCAGATGTTGGTCCCATCCAGTTGTTTCCAGTGATTAGATCATGCAGATGATACTCTACTTTTCATTCCCTCATCCACCTCCCATCAGAACAGATATCATACTGCCTTGCTGGGTTCTCTTTCTGGATGTCAAAACATTATCTGAAACTCTGAACAAGACCGACCAGATTGACACCTGGCAAAGATCTACTTGAGCAGGCAGAATGGTGGCCTAGTGTTTCTCTTCCTTCCAAAGAGGTCTGAAGACTTCATGTCTTCAAACAATACCCAGGATAATGCTTTTTTCTATCATCTGCACTTCACTTGCATCACTGCATCTTCAACCATTTGCACATTTTGTCTGTTAAATGACTGAAAGCAAATCCACTCACATGGTTGGACGGAAATATAATCGAATACAGACGTTTGATGTAACAAATTGGTTAAAGGATGCCCCATTTCGTTCAATCAGACAATAATTTTACTGGGATTTGCCTCAGTCGGTGGGCCTCTGTTAAGGTGTGCTCATGTATGCTGCTTTTCATCTGATCTTTATTTTATCATATTAGACCAGTACCACCATGCCACCAAATTACACCAGTTGTTCTGTTATAATCTTAATTACATTTTGGGCATACTTGTATGTTATACGTTGTAAGAGTAATGGATCTTGATTCTCAGATTGTTTTCAGTAAGCTGTTTAAAGGAACTTTAAAGTGTAATATTTTACTCCACCCCAATTGGAAGCCACTAGGCCCATCATAAAATTTGGACTTTGGACTAGACTGATCCTGAGAACACAAGAATCAGACTTTATAATGCAGATACTCATATCTTCTACATTATTAGATGTGTTATTTGATTTATTATATTGAATATTGTATTCTATTCTACGGTTCTGTAATCTTCACAGTAGGTTATTCTCTTTATTTATCATAGTCATTATATTTTGTTATGTTTTCTTTAAATATATTCTCAACTTTGACATTTAGCTCATGTGTATTTAAGCTATTATTTATAACAACTTATTAATGACGTATTATAGAACTTATTAATTAGGTAACTTAGTTTAATTCCTATGCACATTGTTTAAACCACCCAAGGAGATTTGGTCTTTTTTGGAGTATTTATGGAATTTTTCTTTTTCACTGTTACCCGAGGCTTTCTCAGTTAGGGCCTAGGTATTTCTACACCTTCACTGTAAAAAGTGCGATAGAAATACATGGTGGCTTACAGGCATAGTGAGAATGCAGATCAGGAGGCCATTGCGTTTGGTGACGCAAGGGTTTAGCACTGTAACCACACAGCTCAAGAAGCTGTGGAGTTGGCATGTTCTCCCCCTTGGTGATTCCAGTTTCCGCCTGCATTCCAATGACCTGCGTTAGGTCAAGTTGTCTCTCTAAACGTACCCTTGGATGGCTTGGTGTCCTGGCTAGGGAGTAAGTGGGTATCAAACAGACTGAAAAACTTTAAAAAATTATTAGGTTAATGCTAAAATGAAATTAAAGTCAGGTGTTATGTTGTATTTATTTCTGTGTGCATCAAACTTGGTAATGCTCATATTTTTTAACACGTCCTTTTCTCTAGTCACGCTGTTCGTCCTGTTCTTGCATCTTGTGTAAACATGTAGGAAATGAGATCCGCATGCTGTGTGTGAAGTCCCTAAATGGAACATTTTGAAGCTGGAGCCAAATAGCTACTGAAACAAACCTGCACTTAATTCAACATCTCCCATGTTTAAAGACAGAGCCGGGATCTGCACGGGTTGTTAATGCTTCACCTTTTCTACAGAGAATAGAAACACATTTTTAAGTGCATGCACCGATCGATGCCTGAGTATACCTACTAATCAATACCCATACATCTCGACCACTCTTTCATCATTATGAATGAAGATATGAAACATGTAAAGCCATTTCAACCTGTCAGACCCCAAAAGCACACATTTAAGATGTTCGATCCTAACCAGGATACGGCACCGTGTAGCATTTAAGTGCGTACATCAACTCTTTGCTCCCGCTACTATACAATGCTCAGGAAAATATTAAAGGTGCATTTTTATGATGTGCATGTGCATTTGGATTGGATCCAGTGTCAATAAGAGCTTTATCCTGACGGTGGAAACACAGGGGATAAGGTGGGAAGTAAGGTGGGGACGACACCACAATGGACAGGTTGCCAGTCCATCTCAGGCTATATATACATACATTCAAACCTACCTGCTTCAGCTAGGTGCCCTAGATGCAAAGGACATTCGGTCGTCCAATTAATTTAGTCAAATGAAAAGAAAGTTGGATTAAATTGTCATGGATAATGCAGATTAAAAAGAAAACCAACGCGTGTTCTTTACACAGTGTTCCTTACATTTACTATGACTTGTAATTCATTGCACACAGTATGAACCCCATATATTTTATGTTTTGTTTTGGTCGACTTTCTTTTGTTAAACACTGCAATCAAAAAAAAAAACATAGCCAAAGTAGTGGCAGTAATGCGGTAAAAAAGCCAAGAACTACATAATGATAATCTTTCAAATAGTTGAAAGATTATATTGGTATTGGTATATTGATTATAATGGTATAATTATAATTAATACAAAAGCAATATCCACAAAAGGCTGAATGTTTTATGAGCAAAGATGGGTAGAGCATCTCCAGTTCCTCAGCGATTGGAAGGGATTTGCATATTTCAGTTGAAACTTTTTCTGATTTTTATTGTTTTGTATTGTCTTGTTGAAAAGTTGATTCAGTGTACGTTTTTGCATTAATTTTGTCATCACAGAAGTGTAAATAACCTTTGCCAATGGCACTGACACAGCACTATACCATGACAGGCTCTGGTGTTTGGACTTTTTGCTGGGCATTTTCCCAAGTGGTTTCTCTTAATAAAGATCTGGAATACTGATTCACCTGACTACAGTCCACGTTTCCACGTGTGAAGGTCTGAACAGAGAGAAGTCGATACCACTTCTGAACGGGGTTAACTCGAGGTTTATTGTTTACACAGTAAAGTTTTTAGTGCCATTTGTGAATGTAGCTGTGTACTGCAGTGCTCGACAGATCTTTGCTAAAGTAAATTCCTACCCATGTGGTTCTATCGGCTGTTGATGAATGACGGTCCTTTGAGAAATCATGGCCCTTCAGATTAAGCTTGCACCCCCTGCCCTTTTCAGACTTCATGCAATGGCTGCATTCTTTTTAATTAAATATGACATATTATGTCAAACTCAGTTTCAGTGGATATCTGGTTTGCCAAGCTATAAAATCAACCCAGTCATTTTTTGCGAGATGCCTAGTTCAGGGAGTCAACAAGTGAATTGTTGAGGGGGGTGAGAAGGGCACTCTGGTGGTGCATCCATTAAGTCGTCATTTCATTAAGACTCCAGGAAACTGTGTTAACTCGTGGAAAATAGGTATAATATGTCACCTTTAAAAATCCAATTCCACAGGTCATTAGCGGTGTCTCTGTACTTGTGGTCATAGAGTGTGTTTGCACAATAGACTTAATATGTTTTTTCCAATCTCACAGGTATAGAAGTATCAACTCTCATTAGTACCACCAGTGTGAGGCGACCTCATGTTTACCTAACAACGTCTCCCTCCTGGCATCCAGTCACATCCTGCAGTATTTCAGCCGCCATCACTGCAAGCCACAGAGAAACCAGATAAGATGTGGGAGAACCCTTTGTAATGGGGACTGACAGGCTGAGGGTCCATCAGTAGAGCCTGTGGAGATGAGACGGCAGGTACGGTTCGCCCTGATAGTTTATGATAAAGAGCTCAGTGTCGAATTATGCTTTTGAAAAATCATACTTTCAAAACGTTATTTAATAAAACAATGGAAATGTCCTTACAAACATGGTCAGATCCTATACGTTAAAGAATAATACTGATTATTAGATATGATAATTAGGTGAGAAATTGAACATTTCCCCAACACACTGGGGAAAAATGAAACAGATTTCATAGGGCTCTGCTTTGTTCATCGTATTATTACTTAGTAAGAGAAAATAACGAAGCGTCTTCCAGACTGATCACTTGGTGTCCACACTAACTTACAACAATGTAAATCTCTGGTATAAGAAAGAAGGTTTTGGGAATAAGAACTAGTACTTCTGACTTGACTTGCAGTCACAGTTGTTCTATATGTTAAAGCAAAACTGGGATGGCATACTGCGCACAAAATTAGGGCATATTTCAACAAGAAATATTACATTATATTTTGCTACATTTTTGCGCAGTGTTTATCTACGTTGTCAAGAATTATATTAATAACAACAATTAGACTATAATATGTCAGTGTGTTTCTTAGGTCTAAACTACTGAAAGTAGTTTGAAGTCTTGCTCATCCCATTGAATTGTGCCTTGTGCACCGTGCCTTTAGTGATGTAATTGGTGACAGCATTTGTTCTGTTTTCCCATCTGTTGCTTTTCTTGTTTTACGGCTTATGTTTTTTACCGAATGATTCCTAAGGTGATGAGTGTGTTTGTACCATGGCTGGTTGAAGCCTATCGTGCCCAGCTGACTCCCAAAGTTTGTCATAATTCTCATATTCTCCGATATGGAATAGGTCAGTTGTCAGAATAGGTCAGCTCATTTCCAAAGTAGTTTGCAGATTACTGTCTTTTGAGCAACATCCACCTTTTCGAAGCTACACCTACTCCAGCAACAAAAACTGGTGTTGAGGTTGTTTTTTTGTGCGTGTGTGCGCGTGAGTGTGTGTGTATGTGTGTGAGAGAGCAAGAGAGAAAGAGAGAGAGTGTGAGTATGAGTGTGTGTGTGTGTGTTTGTGAGAGAGAGAGAGAGAGAGACAAAGAGTGTGGGTGCGAGAGTGTGTGAATGTATGTGTGTGTGAGCGTGTGTGAGAGTGTATGTGTGTGTGTGTGTGTGTGTGTGTGTGTGTGTGTGTGTGTGTGTGTGTGTGTGTGTGTGAGAGAGAGAGTGTGAGTGTGTGAGCATGTGTGTGTGTGTGCGTGCGTGTGTGTTTAGTCTCTTGGTGCCATTTGTTCACTCATTTTTAACTTCCTTCATGCAGTTTTAGGTAGACCGCTAACTTGGTTTGCTCTGCATGTGCTCAATCAAGATTTTGCCGTAGATGCTTATCACACACCTCTTATGTTGACTTTTTTTTTACTAAAATGTATGCGAGAAATACATTTTTGTTCCTTTAACATCAGCCTTTATGCAGAAATGGCTCTACTGAAAAATAAATATGTGATGTTTTTCTGTACGTGTGTCCGAATGTTAAGGTTTATCCCAACAGAGGTTCACAAGTGTCTGCAGAAGATCAGCAGTATCCTGGCAGTAGTTAAAAGTGACACGATAGATTAATCTACAACATACAACTTCCACATTAATTGTTGCAAAGCCATTTCATTTAAAGGCCGAATCGTCTTTGGATCTCGTACAACACAAAAACCTCAGAGATGAGAAATAAAGCTATTTGTACACAAGCAGGCCTTGATTAATAAAATACCTCCAATTCCGTGGCAGGCCGCCAATGATCTCATTAATTTCCTCCCTCTCCATTATGATCCTGCGCTTCGCTTTAAAAGAAAAAAAACCCAGAATTGTCAAATGGTTTAGGATAATTCATCTTTATCCACATGCCTGGCCTCATGTTCTGCTGCTCTTATCGTAAATAGAAAAGATGAATAGAATTGGAGAGCTTAAACATTTCACTGTACAAATGGCACATGCCACACAGATGGTTAAAAGGCCCTTAGAGAAACATGTGCACTATGCTAAAGGAAAGACCTTAAAAATAGTATGTGGGATAGTTTATTTAGTCGTCTTTTTAATGTTTATAAACCAGCTCGTGCGTCCAAGGCCAACTGAAGACTGTGCCAAAGAATGGCGTTGATTTTCATGACTGCTACCACTTCATGATGCAAAGTACATTGCACATTTTAACTAAGCGTACTGCTCTTTTGCAACTTTCAATGTAACGAAAACAGGTTTATGTACATTGTTGCCTCGTTTATGGCGGGGGTTACGTTCCATGACCACTCGCGATAAACGAAAATAAACAAAAAACGGGTTTCATCGTAGGGCTTGAATGAATTCAGTCTATAATTAAACTTTCCCAAACAGAACACGACACCGCAGATAAAAACTCGTCACGTCGGCAAGTAGCGACTCAGGCGGCCGACGCTCTAGTGTTACTTCTCGTTTTTGGTGAGTATTCATCCGCTGGGTAAATACTCTATTGTAGTGTTTTTAACTGTTGAATAATCAAGCAAGACGCTGAAGTAATGGAACGTTCTCTTTACTTAACACTCCATACATCACTCTCGTATCACACATGCTCCGTCTGTACCGAGCTTACAGCACCTCATATCCTACACACTGAGTAAATACAACAGATATTTACTGTCAATCCTCATATTTTATCATTTAGAACCTTCCTTTATTGTTAGAATTAATATATTTTTTATAAAATGTGTGATTTGTAAATGTAAAAGTTCTGCAAAAACGTAAAAATATATTTTTTCCATTAATATGTTTCGAAAACCTTCAAAAGGTGAACGGCGAAGTGGTGAGGGAACACGGTGTGTGTGTGTGTGTGTATATATATATATATATATACACAAGTAGTAGGACCATGGTAGCCTAGTGGGTAAGATACTGGACTATGGACCAGAAGTTTCAGGATTCGAACCCCACCTCTTCCATTATCTCCGGCCTTGATCGTCCCAAGGTTTGCTTTTTCGTAACGTTTAGGGAGTTTTTCCTTTCCGCTGCCGCCCTTGGCTTGCTCAGGTTGGGCTTGACCTTGGTTATTAGAAGATACAATTATATGAAAATGTAAGGCCGCTCCATTATAAAAAGCCATGGTGCAGCTTAGGAACAGCCGTCTGTGAATGTACTGGAGGTGAATGCAGGCGAACAATTTACTACACAAACGATCAGACAAAGGTACCACACATGGCAGACGAGAACAGGGTGAGAGACAATACAAGTCGAGGCGAGAGAGGAACGAGCAGAGATGACAGTCCGATGAGGTGCGAGGCAAGGAGCTTGGTCTGACAAAGAGCATGGGTCGCTTATGATCAATGAAGATACTGAAATCACGGGAGCAAATGAGAATGACTGTCATCTAAGTAGACCAACTCATCTGGGCGTATCCCAAAGGACATCATTAATGAAAGCCTGCAAGACGGAAGCTGCACTGGCGTCCGCGAAGGACATTACCAGACACCCAAGATCACCAGTACATGTAATGAAAGATTATTGATTATACAGGGAGGGCAGGCAGAGGGCCGGCAGCTGGATGGGATGCCAATGGGATTAGGGTTAGTGCCATTAGGAAAGTCCTTACTACTTACTGCTCACGTTCTGCATAGAACATCAGATTTTCAAAAAAGTGAAAGAAAAGAATATACTTGTATATTAATATACGTAATTTCATTGTATAAATGTATTATATTATTATTATTATTAATATAATAATATAATTATCTGTTTATTGAGAAACAATTATCCAGTTCCGTGTAGTGGCTAAAGTATATGAGCCTTTGCTGTCAGTATCTGTTGTGACCCTGTCAGCAATAACTGCAACTGTATGTTTCCAGGAACTCGTTTTTTAGCCCATTCATCCGTACAGAACTTTCTAACTCTGCGACATTTCCTCACACACACTGCTCATTTCTGATTCTTCCACAAAATTTCTATTGGGAGTAAGCTCGTGACTCTGACTTGGTCGTTCCAAAACGTTAACTTGATCCTTTTTATACATTCTCTAATTTCCCTTTAGAATTTGCTGATATAATCAGTGATGGCAAGCCGTCCTGACCTAGATGCAGCAAAACAGTTCAGAATAATGATTACCGATTACCACCATGTTTCATGGATTGGATTAGATTCTTATGCTGGAATGCTGAGTTTTCCTTTCACAATATATGTTCCAGTAGTCTCACGACCATTGTCGTTCAGTGTTCTCCTGATGTTTTACACATCAACATTAACATTAGCCAATACGAGAGAGGCCTTTAGTTGCTCAGACGTTGCCCAGGTTTCCTTTGTGACCTTGCCGTCTATAATTAGCTTTGCTCCTGGAATGTTCTTTGTAGGTTTAATGATCCCGAATTCCATGCAAATGTTTAGAGATGGTTTTGTGACCTTTTTCAACCTGATGAGCATGAACATCGCCTTTTTTGCACGTCCAGCAAGGTGTCCAGTCGCCCATGACTGATCGCTCCTTTGCCTAAAAACAACTGACTTTAATGTCACCTTCAATTAATTTTTGTTCATTGAAAAATACATTTGCAACCAAGTTTTTATAAACGATCTCCAACACAATGTATAGATACTCAGCATACGAAGTAATAATACTGTAAAAAACAAGTTCTTACTCAATTCCAGTCAACGTTTGAAGAACTTATTCAGTGTGATGTGATATACTCTTTAGCAGTGGATAAGTGACTTTTGGCTTCTTTTTTTTTGTAGTAAATGTTAGGCAAAGACCTGTAGGTGGCAGTAGAGGGCTGGGACGAAACTCAGGATAAACAAAGAGATATTACATACTATACACGTTTTTGGTCCGATTAAGCGGAATTTTGGACCAAATAAGCGAATAACATTACACGTATATAATAGGATTTGATTCGGTACTTTAGGATTCGGTCCGAATAAGCGGCTGCTTATTGGGTCCAGAATTGGCTGTATTGTGCAGTAATAATGTGTTTAATTGATTAAATTGATAATTGATTAATTAGCTCGGCAGCACGGTGGCTCGGTGGGTAGCACCGCCACCTCATGGCAAGAAGGCGGCCTGGGTCCTTTCTGTGTGGAGTCTGTGTGGGCTTATTCCGGGTACTCCAGTTTTCTCCCACAGTTTAAAGACATGCGTGGTAGGTTAATTGGTGTCCCTAAAGTGGCCCTTAGTGTGTGATAGATGTGAAGATAATGGATGGATTAATGTGTTGGTGTGGTGTGCTTTGTCTGGTCATTTGCTGTCTTTTTACATACCAACATTCACAGGACTGTGGGTCAAATGGCCCTTCTGCCAGGCTGCCACTGCTGCATCCTCGTGTAAAATAATTAACCCAAAACTCAGCTGTAAGTGGATAAGCATATCTGTGAAATAAATAATATTCTGACATCGATAATTGTTTAAAAGTTGTTAATCCTGTGTTCTTCATGTTGTCATGAACAGACCCCTAATTACTATTTCTTATGTTTTTCATTTCACATATAGCACAGTTATATGAGCTTGCACAAGGTGTTTCTAATAAACTAAATACAGTTAATTAAACAAAGTTAGCTATTGTAAAGTTACTGCTGTTGTGTTGTTTGTGTACTGAAAGTGACTCCTCAGCAAGCGCTTAATCAGAGACGACACAATAAACATATTAGACGTGATGTGAATACTGTATGTTACTGAATTATGAAACAGGAAGCTGCTGAAGCTTATATTATTGGCTTATATAATTATATATTCCCTTTAATAGTAACACTGTTTCTTTAAGATCAAATCCTCAAATCCAGCGTGAAGCTAAAAAGTGATTAATTGAATATTCCAAATGCTGAGAGCTCTAATTTGAATGTACGAATATGCAACGCTTAACGACCTCATTACAGTCTGTGAAACAGGTCCTTAAGCAGACATTACAATAGTTAGTCTTTTTATATCACTGTAATGTAATATAAAATGTTTTTTTTTTTCACTAGAAAACGGCGTGCACACAGAAATGCGTCAGAGGTGCCGCTGGTAACAAGAGTGGAACGCTACCATCTACACAGCATCCCTCATTAAATTGTTTTTTTATTTATGAAATTTCACAGTAATTATAGAAAATACAGTAATTAACTGTTATGACCCTATGTAGGGAAGCCGTAACACTTAAGGAAGGATGGTCTGATGGACGGATACTTTGCTTGACAGAAGCCAGATATACACTGATAGACAAAATTACAAACAGCACGGAAGATCAGCCGGATGGAAAAACAGACTCAATGATTGAATGTGAATTATAAATATAGTTATAGCTTAGAGAGAATAAACAGGTAGTGTGATTGGGTAGGGGGTTTTTAAACAAATGAGTACTGCTTACAATAGGACAGCACACTTTTTTAACAGAAGAAACACCATTTATGGCTTGTCAAAACTACATACAAGAACAACCATACACAAACAATCGAAAAGTTTCTAAACACATCAACCGAGTATAAACAATTTCTAGTCCAAACAGCATCATTGAGCATAGAGCTAAAAGACAGATCTTATGTCCTTGTATTAATGGTTGTTTAATGGTTGTGTAACCTTTATAATAAAATGTAATCCTATATTGCTATACACATTATTCTGTTATTAGTTAGATTTACACTATAACAGCCTCTTGGCTGTGTTAAATTCTGGTTCCCTCCCTTTACTTATGCTGCTATAGTAGTGCTGCCGGAGTTCTCATGCTGCACAAGGCATCAGTAATGGATAATAGACTCTGTGTTCCAAACCCAGCAATAACTACATTTTCTCTTTTCCCTCAGAGCTGATGTTCCGGCTCCGCGCCCCTGGATGATCTTCCGGCTCGGCGTCTCTCTGATGGTCTCCAACAGCGAAGGCAGATCCCACCAGAGTGCAGGAACTCCCTCCATCGGTTGGACATTATGAGACGATGTGCCTTCAAGGACCATTAAAGGAAAGGAAAGGCAAGGAAAATATTTATATATATATATAGTTATAAGGAAGGACCAAGACTCAAAAAGTTACCCAACCTCTTTGGGCATTCTAGATGTTATATTAGATATGAATTACGATATGCTTTAGAAAAGCATGTTAATGCGAGTGTAAATACAAATGTGTGTAATGTGTGTAGTGTCTAAAGACATACTGTAACTAATATAAGGGCAAATGTTTCCAAGGTGCCTGTTTTTGTCACCAGACATATTTGGTTAAGCTATTTGGTCTCTTTTGTTTTTCCTTCATTTTTAATGGGACAAATAGTTTCAGATATGTCATTGTTTAATGGCTGGTGACATCAGTCTGGCATTTCCTGCCCCCTGCAAAGACTTCCAGATTTCCAGAGAGGCTTTTTCTGCCCCCCCTTTTGTTAGGTAAAGGGCATTTTTTCCATGCTTCAGTGGCTGCTGTCAACATGGGTGCATTGTATTATTAATCTTCATTCATATCAAAGTCGCTGAAATAAGTCAATTTATTTTTATCAACCTATTGTAACGTAATTTACTTTATAAGTTGAGCCTAGTTAGTCCTGTTAGGTATACCTGTCAATAGGAAAGGGCAGTTTGTCATTCCAAGATCGTAATTCCATTCTAAGCTTCCTGAACATGCAAAATATCCCTCAGTCCATTTCCAGTCTGAAGGAAACACATTCAGTCATTTGCCTACACGATCCAGTGCCATTTATTATCAGATAATAAAATGATATTCCATCCATCGTGACTCCGCTTCAAGACTTGCAGTGTCATTTGCTTTGTGTAATGGTCCTCCATGACCATGTTGTTTTTACAGAACTCAATCTAACAGGAACAAACAAACAAACTTGAAATACCAGTGTGGATTTATTAGCTTATAGCACTCCCTCATGTGGAAACATTTGCTGTTCTGCGATCCTGTTGGGCATCTTCTGAGGTCACGCATCTCCTCAGGTCATATGCCGAATATGAACAAACTGCCTAAACTGTCAGTTAAACCCGTCGTTATCGTGTGTATAAGTGCATCACTTATGCAAGTGAAGGTTGACAGACTATAGTTTTCATAGAGAAATACCAAATTGGCCAGAAATGACCAAACACAACAATAGGGGGCGATGAGGAGGCACAGAGGCAATTCACTATTACTACAGCAGTGAAGTGGATTGGAATCCCAGTGCCTACCAGCTGTGTTATGGCAGAGAAACATACTGTAATTGTCTGTGTCTCACAGAAGAATATAGACTAATAAAAAGAAAAATATAGTATTAGCCAATTATTAGCCAATAGTGCTACTAGTTTTCTACAGTAATCCCTAACATACCTTGTACAAATACACTCTAAGATAAAACGACCAGTGGAGTGCACATCGAATTCAGAACACAATTGACTTCTTTATATCGAAATTGTCAAATAAATATTGTACTAAATGCACAAATATAAGAACAGTACTTAAAGCAGTTTAAACAAAACGCATTAAACTATTGAGTACAAGTGCAATTAAACTTAAACTAAACTACTCACACGACAACACAGCTACTCATATAATTGGGTTTAGTATATATCTAAGCACATAAAAATAAACTGAAAGTATACCTGCTTATTTTTGTTTAAAACAAGTATACCAATAGCACACTTCAACATATTTCTCCGTTTAGAAAAAAGAAAAATAGCTCTGTTTGGTTCCTTGTGATGTAAAGAAATGAGATTATTGCTAAAACCTCCACCGTGCCGTGTTTTGTTTATTCGGCACCTGTAATAGCAGGTAGGCAAGTTAATGGATTTAATGGTAACACTGGGCAAGATTTGTTATTACATTTTGAAATATCCTTTCATTTTTGTGAGCAGGGTAGTTTAAGCTATTTGGTTCAGTTCCTGTGTGTGTGTGTGTGTGTGTGTGTGTGTGTGCTCTGGGAGGCATGCCCTGTTTATGACCCCATCAGGAGTCCTGGTATGTGTGGCGGCAATGCATTGTGTATCGTGTGGTTGGAGAAAGACGCTCAGAGAAAGGGAGGAGTGGCATTGGCTGCCTATAAATGGAAGTCCAGGAGGCTGAGCGGGACATGAGCACCTGTCAGTGCCTCAGCAAACACTGTACCTGTGCACTGTACCTGAAATTTTTACGTGAATCTATTCAGCTTGTTTCAATTCTTCACTATGGCTGTCTTACTCCAAAGCGTTCTGCTTATCTCCATAACGGTCTGTGTGTTCTTGGATCAAGGTACGTGTTCATACTGTTTTGTTTTGTTCTGGTAAAAGATGAAGCTTTGTGTACTCAGTTCTCCATATGAAATGCTGTTTTGCACTGGCAGCTTAAGTAAAGCAAGAAATGTATTTAACTGCGTTCTGTTATGTATTGCTTTCAAAATCCTGTAGATTGTAAAGCAGGTGTGTTTAATGAAGCTCCTTGTTTAAATGGCCTAAAAGTGTATAATATTAGATGTGACAGCTTATATATGATTCATTATCATACAGTTTTAGACACATTTGTTCTGTGTAGCTATAAAAGATTACACACCCGTCATTTCCAGACAGTAGCACCTGTTACACCTTTCTTCCCTTACAAAGCTTCTTCACTCCCCCAACAGATTGTGTTCATAGCCTTACTATTAATGACTAAATATAGTTCATATCATACACCGCTTCCAAAAATGAGGGGATATTTCATTATGGGATATTTCATTTAGAAGTATCTGTTTCTGTGTTTCTGTGAGCCATGTCTATAGCCACTGATATTTAGCCACTTTATTAAGCATCTTTTCATAGCTGCAAAACCCCTAGATTTACACTTTACTTGACCTGCATTTAGGATTTGGACTTCCCCTGTCTCAAACACCTGAAGCCCACGGCGCCTCCTCGGTGGCAAAGCGGGTCCGTACCAAACGCTGCTCCTGCAGCAACTGGATGGATAAGGAGTGCATTTACTTTTGCCACTTGGATATAATCTGGATCAACACGCCTAGGTGAGTCATTCAGAAGCGCATGTTCTTTACAAACGCGGTGAAATCCCCTGTGTTGAATTAACGTTTACGTGTAAATCCAGCGGGACTTAACTGAATGCTCTGGGTTTAATATAACAATGTCACTCTTGCTTGAGCGTTGCCAGGTTTGCTCTGTGTAACATTGCCTCCGTTTCTAGAATCAAACTTTCTGCTCACCTATGAAATCTGCCTCTGCCTGCGTTCTTATGCATTTTGTGCTTCCCTTCCTAGCAAGGTCACCCCATACGGACTCGGGAGTCCTCTCACCCGGCGGCGCCGCTCTACCGAGCGCTGCACGTGCTCTAATCCCGGTGATGCTACCTGCTCTACGTTCTGCCATGCCAGGTAAGCTGTTTTTTTTTGTGCATACCAGCGGCAATCGTGCAGCGCAGATCAGGGCTTAAGGAGTTAAAAGAGATGTGCACCGATAAGGCGTAGTTGATTCTCGAACTGGGAACCTCATCTGTATAATGACTTGAAATGACTCATGCCTGTCAACTGAGTCACTCATCTATTTTTAGACAGTCTGTTTTCATCGCGCTAGGTGCTAAGAATTCTTCAGATTGCTCAGTTCTTCAAAGCCCAAGCTGGTTTCCACCCTTGGCTGACGTGCAGACATAGTTTAGACTGACTGCTTTACATTGTTTGCCGAAGGCAAACGAGATAAAGCCGACCTGCATGTTATGACCGTCGTTTTTCCAAGAGTAGCCTACAAAACATGGTGGGATAAGACAAATCTGCATGGTCTAACCCAGTCCGCGATTTTTGTTCCCAGCTCCATGGATCCGAGCCTGTTGGTCGTGAGTCCTCTTTCTCATCAAGCCGATGTCACGGACAAAAAAGGCCTGCTGAAATATTTCAGGTGAGAAACATTTCAAAAGCAAGGCCAAAAGTTTGCAGACACCACTAATTAGTGTGCTTGCTTAGTCCAGCCACATATCATGAACTGTATTAGGGTAGGATCTCCATAGGTTCTTCAGTGGCAACATATTGGGTTCTAATAGGTTCCACCTTCCCAGTAATTCAGCAACAACTTTCTGTATTACCCTCATGAAACAAAGTTCATAAAGCAAAGTTTGCCACCTTTAATCGGTAATTTGGGAGACTTGCACTGAGTCTTGTCTTTAACTCCATCAGAAACTATTGCGGTTACCTGGAATGGAAAGAAAGTCAGGGCTGAATGTCTAACATCACTGGAAATGTTAATTACAAGAGTGGAGGCTGTTGTAGCAGCGAAGGAAAGATAACTGTATTAGGATGTAGTTTTTGTTGGTGTCCAGAAACATTTGCCTATATACTGTACGTGGTTGCTTCTACAAGAATAAATCATTTTCTCTTTAAACCAAAAGGTGCTTACCACACTGCACGCTTCTTATCCGCAGGCAGATCACGAAGGCTAATCTAACTGCAGCCGAGCATTCCGCTACCCGCAGAAAGAAGCCGCTCAAGACCAACAAACCCTGAATTTAGACTACTAAGTATCAGATCTTCGAGCCTTCCCAGAAGAGCGAGTCATCTCTGCGGAATGAACTGCTACGCTCGAGGCCATCTGATCGGAAAAGAATGAAAAGAGTGCCAAAGTGAGCAGTTAAGGTACTGGACAGTTAACCGTTGAAATGCCGTGGCACTGCCAAGCTGCCACTTTTCTGTCACTCAGGGTGAGGCTCTGAACCCTCGAGCGCTTAAATTGTTGTTGCGTCAGTTGGAAGTCACTCTGGATGAGAGCGTCTGCTAAATGCCGTCATTGTAAATGTCCTGAATCCTCGACGAAAAAGGTTGGCGAGCCAGAAAAAGGTGGCCCTTCCCAAGGAAGGAATTTTTATATTAAGCCCAAAGAACGTTGACATGACCGGGTCAAATATTCACCCACTCACTCACCTTCCATACCTGCATATTCCGATTCTGGGTTGCAATGGGCGCCCTAAGCACGAGCACAGGGTACGAGCCTGAAACCGACCGTAGACGGGCCGCCAGTCCGTCACACTAATCAAATCTTACAGAGAGCAAAGCGTGTTCCACTGTATGATGCTGCCGTGTTGTCAAGTCCCTATATTATTGAGACTGTTTCTTTTCTGGGTTTAGTCAACACTGATTCTGTTGTTATTTAGTCGTTGCACTTTCTCTGTATCAGAGTCTCATGCGATCCCATTTCGCTCGGAAATGGAAGAAATACCTCTAGCCAAGTCCTTGCTCGAATCATGTAGGAAGTCTAGACGATCGGGCTGTCAGCGCTGCAGTTCTGTTTTTTTTTTTTTGGTTTCTAATCTACGATTACAATGAGCAAAGGTTGCTGGTCTTTCTTATCTTAGCTGGCCACTGGCTTCTTTAAAACACGTTTACCTCTTCATGAAATGGCATAGCATTAAAAAGAAAACATCCATCGCTGGCACGGTTACAAGTGGTGTGTTTTCACTTATAAGGTCAAAAGAGATTCATAGCCGTGCAGCGTGCCAAAACTACACTCATTGTTTTTTCCTTCAATAGAAAAGCCTGTCTGATGTCCTTGTAATAATCCATTACGAGAGACGAGCGTCGCTTAACGCTGAAACGCCTTCGGTTTAAAGTTTGACTACTGGATTTCTATGGGATGTTTATGCCTTCAGCTTGACCCGATACTTGAATGTTTTGTTTCACAGCCTGCAAGGTCTATATTATGATGTACAGTAACAATATATAAAAATGTTATTTATTTAATTTATTCTGTCCAGTTATTTATACTTATTTTTTTTTGTACCATTTAGAGAAAGAAGCTGTATTTCAAAATAAATTATTGATCTTGAAATGTGTGGTAGTGTTTATTTTTCTAAAGCTTACCAATGATGGATATACACTCACCAAAACTACTCGTTTCACCTTTCTACACACACTGTGCATTTTAGCTGTTCCACTTACAACGTAGATGCGCTTTGTAGTTCTATAGTTAAAGATTGTAGTCCATCTGTTTCTCTACATTCTTTGTTAGTCCCCTATACTCTTAAATAATCAGGAGTGGTGATGATATGATTTTTAATTTATTATTAATTATTAATTTAGTAGATTCAAGATTCAAAGCTTTATTCTCATATGGACAGTAGGACAGTAGGTTTCCCTGATTCTTACCACCCTTTGCAGTAAAGTCAAATCTAAATTAAAAAAGAAATTAAACAACGAAAGTAGTAAAATCTAAACTAATATGTACATCGTGCAAATACATATATAATATATATATATATATACATTGTGCAACAAAAATAAAAATCGGTGTGCTACATATGGTTGTACTGTAGAATGAATTATTAAAGTACACTCATAGTGCAGGTGCAAATTGTAATGAATAGTCATCAGCTCAGCTGTTTATGAGTCTGATTGCCATTATTTCTTTAATCCGCTCATCTTGCATTTCACACTTCTGTAGAATTACCAACAACATGTCCTTGTTTCTGGGGAAAATAATCCATCCACCCATCCATTATTTTCTGTTTAGTCAACACAGGGTTGTGGTCCAGCCGGTGCCCACTAAGCAACTCTGGGAGCAAGGGCAGGAACAACCCTATACGGGTCCATCGTAGGCCACACAGACACGGGGACGACATGCAGACTCCACACAGAAAAGACCCAGGCCATTCCACCCTAGAATTGAACCCAGGACCTTCTTGCTGTGGGGCAGCAGTGCTACCCACCGAGCCACCGTGCTGCCCCCTGGGAAAAAAAATGAAATTGCGTAATATTTGAAAGCATCTTTTTGTTTTTTATACCAGTCCCGGGTAAGTGCAGCATACTGGAAGTTTGCTTTTTTTCATAAATGGTCCAGCCCTCATTAAATGTTCTCTTAGTGTCTCTTTGTTTTTAGTCACTTATTATAGCTGTAATGCACTTTCTCCGCTGTTTTTGAATTTCAGCCTTTTGAGTCCAGATTGTAATATGACAAATACTAATCACTACTCAGGTACTCTTTGGGTGGTGAATCATTCTCATCACTGCCATCCATCACCCAAAGAGTACCTGAACTGTGGCGGGCCAGTCTGTAATTGTAAAACCCTAACTCTTAGCCCGACTCTAACTAAACTACTAAATTGTAAAACTCACTCAAGTGAGTATATAATACACAATATAACAAAAAGTTTGTGGACACTTTACATCCAAAATTACATCTATATTCACACGTGAGGTTTAACATGTTGGCTCACATTTTCATTCCCGTTTTGCATTCCAGTTCATCTCAGTGTCAAATGGGGTTTGGACGAATGATGCAACCATTAAAACTTGGCAAACTCTTTCTTTCAGGGCTTTGTTTTTGAAGAACAGCTCAGATTGGGGTTATTTATTTATTGCAAGGCATTAACCTAAATGCATGTCTCCGGAATGCAGAATGATCCCACGCTCACACGTGCAAAGTCCACACAGGAGTCCAAAGGAGCAGGACTGACATGTTTAAGGTGGAAACCCATGACTGAGAGTCATTAATGTGTTCAGTACAAGCCATTCTTCTGCTGCTGTTTGTTTATGTAGTGTCCATGCCTGTATGATTCCTATTATGTTAAACGGTCACTAATTAAATAGGGTGCCTACAAACTATAGTGTGACACAGATTATTCAAATTTCATTTCATATAGACATTCTGTGTAGACTGGAAATAAAGTATTCAAATGCCGTTTAGTCAGTTAAGAGACATCAAATGACCTTTAATGCTAAAAAAATATAATCACAGGAAGCAAAGGAACTGCACATTCTAATAAAAGACCAATGTTTATTATACAAATGAAACTTACTGGGAAAAAATTCGGTCATCTTCACGTTCAACCAGTTTGAGATGATTTTAGCTTTGGCATGTTATCTTAAATTAGGTAGCCATTACTCTAGTCGGTACAGTGTGGTCATAAGGGGATTAATATGGTCAGCAACAAAACTACCAGGTAGACTGGGACGTTTAAACTATGCTCAGTTGGTGTTAAGGGACCCAAATTGTGCCAGGAAAATATGGACACGTCAAGAGCAACAATACAAGGCTTTTCAGACCAGGCAAAGATTTTCTGTTGACCAATTTTGGTGACTTTGGTGTTCTGTGTGAATTGTAGCTTCAGTTGCCACGTGGTGTGGCCTACTGCCGTTGTAGCCCATCTGCTTCAAGGTCTGACGTGCAGAAGAGACAACCATCTTCATACCTCAGTTGTAGCAAGTGGTTATTACTGAGTTACTTTTGCCTCTCTATCAGAATGGTCCGGAAAGAAAAAATATCCTCTGCCCTCTGGCATCAACAAGGCATTTTCACCCAAGAACGGCCCTCACTGGATATTTTTTTTTTCCCGGACCATCCTCTGTGAGCCTTAGCGAAGGCTGCGCTTGAAAATTCCAGCAGTTTCTGAAATACTCAGCCCAGCCCGTCTAGCATGTTCAAAGTCACGATCACGTTCAGAACTTCAGCAGGTTGCTTCGACCATCACTGCGTGTTTAAATGTACCGAGTTGCTGCCGGTGAGCACATTTTCAGATGAGTTATTAGTGTCTTTGTTGACTCGTCAAGCAAAATATTTTCGGCTCTCGATTTCCACCTTATGAAATAGCATTAACTGAAGTTAAATGAAACCGTTCAAGTCGAGACACGATGTGGAAGACCAAGAAAACGATCTGTGTGCAGTGTTGCCTGCACAAACTTGATCTGCATGGAAGAGTCATCAGGAGAAAATCTAACCACAATCTTATGTCAAAATAAACTTCAAAACTATGCACAGAACACTTAGATAAGATGGGACTATTCTGGAAAATTTTGGGGTCAGATTAAACAAATTTTAAAGTATCTGGCTAAAGGTATTGATGGTATGTTTGAAGAAAAAATTGAAAAAATATTCACAGCACACTAGACGTTGCCAGGGTGGCACATGTGATTAGTGCTGTTGCCGCGCAGCTCCACAGACCTGGGTCAAATCCCAACCCGGGTGCTTCCTATGTGGAGTTTATATATTCTCTGCATATTTGGGTAGGTTTTCTCTGGGTTCTCTGAAATCCTCAGACACAAAAAAGTGTTAGATCAGTGGCGTATGTAAAGTGTGTATGGGTGGCTTTTCATCAACAGGCATCCTGCTCAAGGCCTTGTTCCAGACTTCACCCTGAGCTGGATTAAAAGAGGACAGAAAAGGAACTGGTTCAGTTCTGTTCATTATTTAAGGTTATATAGCAGCCGGTACAATAACAATAAACCAATAAAATGTGTCATTACAGCAAAATGGAAAGTGATTAAATATTAATCAGTCCAAAAAGTTTTTTTAAAGATTAAATGTTCCACTACATTGAATCATTTGCTTTCTTATCCGCTCAGTTCTGAACTCGGGTAACAGCAGAGCCGGCGCTTAGCTGGCAGCACAGGTTGCAAGGCAGGAACAATCTCAAACAGGACGTCAATCCATATTAGAGTACATAAACTCAGATACACACTAAGGCCACTTTTTGGGAAACCAATTAACTTACAGCAGGTTAGCATGTCTTTAGACTGTGGGAGGAAGTACCCTGAGTAAACCCACGCAGACAAGGAGAAGACATGCAGACTCCACACAAAAAGGACTCGGGTCGCTTCACCTGGGGATTGAACCCGTGCTCAACTGAATTGAATCAGAGAAGAATTAGAAATAGAACCTTTTTAATTTTGGCTGGTCCTCCTGTACATGCATTTAGACTTCTCCAGCTGCTTCACAATGCAGCATTACCTCTGGTTTTCAATTCATTAAAGGTTTCTTATATTGCATAGAAAATTATTTGGATGTTGGATTTTAGGCTATTGTTCAGTTGTAGGGGCGATTCAAAGATCAGAGCTTTATTTTACCCAGTGACACCAGCCCTCCTGGCCATTGTAGCATAATTCTGGACTGGCATTTTGGGTAGAAGCAACATTGTGACTGGAAATACAAGACTTGGATCATAGTATGTACAGTGAACATTGTTATGCTAAAATATCATGTTTAAATTGTATACTTTTCAGAGAAAATGTCCTGACTTTTTACTATTTTTAGGGTTGCTGAGACTCAATTTAGAGGTGTGTGGGTGACCCTACAAAAAGACACATAAGAAACATGAATTACAGTCTACCAAGAAACAGTACTTTTTGCATATTTCCCATATCCTGATCTTATTTCAAGGTTTGTGCTGTTTATATACTTATACAGACTAACACCAAATTACAATTATATTCCTGAGATAAAAAAGGCCATACCAGGGCCTTGCTCAGGAACCCGACTGTGGCAGAGGTGGGATCTGAACCCTGGACCTTCTGCTCCATAGTCCAGTACCTTAACCACAGTCCCAGGAGTTATTTAGCCCAGGAGTGTAAATTTGCAACAGGACGACCTACAGTAGAACTTATTCGTAGTAAACGTTACAAATAAAGTATCCACATTAGAATGCTATGCTGATGTGATATGTGTAAGACGGTGTGTGCACCTGCATCTGGTTGCGTCTCCCCCTGCAGATGTTTGCTCACGTCACTTGCTTGTAAAGCTCGGACTGTCTTTGTTCTTAAAAGTCTGAAAGTGCTGACGAGAATTGGCAGAGGAAAAATAAAAACAGGATGCTTTTTAAACATTCCTGCCACATTCCTGCAAAACAGCGGTTAACGGGAGGAAAGGGAACACATTGGAAAAATACGCCAGGTCGCCGCTGGTTGAAGGGAAGTGATATGTGGAGAATGGAAACTGATTAAGGCCTGCTTAATCACAGAGGCTGTCAAAACCCTGTTTGCTTTACTAGGACCTCACTTATTCTGTCGCCCACATTTCTGAGCAGATTTTTTTCACCTTATTTGTGGCAAACGTTTAAATATATGCAGTCATGCCTGCCGGTTAATGTTGATCAAATACAGAGTGTATGATATTGTGTGCTTCTCTGGGAGGATCATCCTGCCCAAGGATAAGATGATGACGCACAACTGCGCAGACTGTTACGCAGTGCACAAATGTTTGAGGACACCCGAAAAATCGTCCAAATCATGGGTAAAGTATGGACTTTGCTCGTGCGACAGTCTTTGCATTTCTAAAAGGTTTTCCAGTAGATTTATAGGAGAGAGACACGAGTCCTTTCTGTGAGGGGTCTGCATGTCCTCTCCGCGTCTGTGTGGGTTTACTCAGGGTACTCTGGTCAGCCTGAGCTGACAGTGTGCAATAACATTCTGAAAAGGTTTGCGCTTCAGTTTAAGAAGAACCCTCACTATTTTAGCGTAGCAACATTCCTGTGCACAGAAATAACTGGACCTCTGTGTTTGGCAGGAAAAACTTTCTGACCTCAACCCTTCAGCAACTTGCCATGTTGGGCTAAGTTGGGCACTACGATAAGTACCAACGAGAGTGTCGAACCAAGGGTTCTGTAGTGGTAGGCTAGCAAATTACAAGCTCGTGCCATGCAAGCACTTCTCGCAAATGCTTTTGTGGTTGTTTATATGCATGTTCTGACAGTCCCAAACCTTAGTAGAGTGAATACTGCTATAGGAAAAACACCAGGAACAAATTTATATGAATGCCCGCACCGTGCATTTGATGTTTGGGTACAGGGTGTCCCCAAAATTTTGGCCATGTAGTAAACAACAAAAAGGGCATGTGTGTGAGAAGCGGTCACATCTATTGTTGCATTTGGCTCCAGTTTACTCCAGCTTGCACCAGTCTTAGAAAGTCAGTAGGCAGATTACTGTAGGAAACCCTGTCTGCACATTCCTTTGCTTCCTGGTTTTGTTTGTTGGGATTGCAAAAGGAATGCCGTGTGTGTGTGTGTGTGTGTGTGTGTGTGTGTGTGTGTGTGTGTGTGTGTGTGTCTGCGTAAGGGTGTGTGTCTGCGTCTGGGTCTTTTGCTTGAGGCTAAACAAGGTAAGAGATCTCTTATCATAGGTCATGTCTGCATGGAAAACACAATGTCTTTACAGTTTGAGCCTGTTTGTGAGAGTTTGACTTCGACTTGCTAAAACAGCAGTTTTGGGTTCAATTCCTGTGCTGTGCTTGCATCCAGTATAGCTACAGCACTTTTCAAAGGTTCTAAACCACTATTAGATTAGGCATACCATTATTTTGCCAATGGCCATATATAATTATGTATTCTTTATTTAAATACTCTTTATTAGAATACTGCCAGAAAATATAGGACATTTTTATGCAGTATTAAAAAACTGAGAAAGATCAGAAAAAAGTTTTTATAGGCTTCCATGACAGGGGCATGGAAGTTGATATCCCAGCTGGTCCCGTAAATGCTCGGCATTAAATCTGGTAAACGGACAGGCGAAGGAATTGTTGTAACCTAGTGGAGACATTACTGGGAAACCCACGCTGTGCTTGGGTAAGTATTATTCTGCTATAAGATAAAAGTTGGAAGCCCTGCCATAAGAGGCAACACTTGGTCACAGGATGTCCTGCGCATGTTACTTAGTTGTTAGTGTCCCTCATACCACTAATAGGGGTGACTGACTGGCATGTGATCTCCGCAGCAAAGGTAGGATTGAAGCGCTTTCCATGAGGTCTCCATACTCAAGCCTGGCCGTCATCAGATCCCAAACAGAACCTGGATTTGTCCAGACACCACTGCAAAACCCTATATTTGTGCAACAGCAGCATCTCAGAGTGCTCTTCTATAGTCCATAAACCTGCTAAATTTTGTTCAAGGGACAAAAATTCTACTTTTGTCTATTGTACTTCTGACCCAAATGTAATTCCAAAGAAGCCGGACAATTTACTGACGTGTACACACTAGTTTTATTGAGGCAAGGGAGGGAGCTACACTACATAATACAAACATCCTGCTTATGGTAGCCTACTTTTAACACAATAAAAAAATACTTTAGACACAATAAAGGAGGCATAAAATGAAATGTATAACTAGGCATACCAGAAATGCTATAAAATAATGAAAATAAACCAAGCATTTTAGACCTGCAATGCATGCCAAGTGGCACTGAAAATACCAAACCCCCACTCGCTAAACTGGGAAGTGTGTGTCACTATAATGTCCTCACATTCTAAGAAACTTTACTTCTTTTGAGAGACCTGGTCGATTATTTTTCTCAAGGGATCTGGCAACATTGAAATGCAGCACCTGCAAACCAGCTACCAAACACTTTTGGGCAAACTCTAAAATGCTTGAATATGCTTAAAGTTCTTATTATTTTAATGATTTCATGTTTGAAAATTCGAGTGGAACCTCGGAATACGGAAGGTAATTGGTTTTAGAAGGTCTCTCTAATATGGATTGGATCCTTTCAGACACACCCACAAACTGCAGAAATACAGTTATGATACAGGTTTTATTGGTGTGTTGAAGTTGGAAATTGAATTTGGGCCATAAAGTTTTGAATAGACTAAACTGATGAAATAAATAAATGTTAAAATTCGAAGGTTCCACTGTATGCCAATCATTATTTGAGTATTAAATGGTTGTACAAATCTGCGTCATGTAAGCACAGAGTTTTCCCGTTATCTCATGGAGTGTGTTCACATGGACTAACAGGGATCCTATCAAGTTTACGTGAATTTGAGTGATCGGAAACGCCCAGGTTGAATTAATTCAGGCAGTAAAAGATTTCTACTTTGCAACAAGTCAATAATCTCATAGAAATATTTGACATAAACTTCAAAATGTAATATTAAATAATCAAATTCACCATTTTCTGAAGTATATAAAATGTCTCAGAGTTTTCACAAGGGGTTTGATAATTATCAAATTATAATCAATTGTAATTGTTTGCCTGCCTATAATTCTGTTGCGCATATAATTCACAATGTTGCCAGATCCTGCAAGAAAAAAACACTAAAGCCAGTGGAAAGAGAGGGCAACTAAAGTCACGTGTTTAAAATACCTGGCAACCGTGTGAGAAGGCTCACGCACATGCAAAAATGAATTTGGTTACTACTGTACAGTTTAGCTCTCTTCCGCAAACATCTTGATCTAATTTCTAGATCGGAGTATACACGACCGCTTGAGTGATCAAAAAACTCTCCCATTTCCCATTTCCAAATTATGACACATAACTGAACACCTCAATGACTTTTAATATGACACTCGGTTTCTACCTCCAAAATGTCAATTCAGCGACTTTCTGTCCTGCCATCCTTACACAAAACGCATGAAGATGTTGTGTGGCAACTTTGATGCAGTCCTGACTCTAACTGCATTACCACTAAGAAAACTTTGAATGCCAACCACTAAGATATGACTAACTATATTAAATCAATGCCCAACCCTAAAGTCATGTTCCAAAATGTAGTGAAAAACTTATCAGAAGGGTGAAATTCTGTTGTCACAACAAATGGCAAACGAACTCCAGACTAATCGTAATTTTAAAAAAATAGTTTTTCCTTATTGACAGTGTGCTCAGCTTAGCCAGGTCACTTTGCCCATGTAGACGTACTTTATTGGAGCACGTGCTAAAGTAAAGTAAAGTTGCTGTTCCCCATTAAAGTCTCCAAAGTCCCCACTAAAATTATTAATAAAAAGTCAATGATAACCAGAATTGCTGAGCTGAACATGCCATGCACTACATTTCCCATAATGCTCAAGCATCATTTTAGCTTCAGGGCAAGTTTTTTTTTTCCACAAGATAACTCTTAACTATATATATATATTAACCTCTTATGACCATATAGCCTACCAAAAGTAATATTAGACCACAAAATATGCAAATAATAAAACATTATTTAGTGTTAATTTGTTTTTCATTTCTCATCTATGACAGAGTAAAGCCCATCTGAATGTTAAATCACTCCAGCTATGTAGTGTTTGACAGCCTTTTTTATGCCCTGTTGCTCCCCTATGACTGACTGGTAGGCACAAGGGCTTTGCCCCTCAAAATTTTGTATGTGCCACATGACGCCAAGTAGTCTAGAAATGTGCATGTCCACTTATTTGCATGGAAAATACTGTCTGAGTGCTTAAACAAGGTGTGTCACTGTGGAATACAGTATGTATGATGATGACAGCCTGAGATTTGAATCTTGTGTGAAACTGATTGTCACATAAACAAAGCCTTCATCCTCTAGAAGTCAGTTATCCCATTGTTCTGTAAACAGTCTGTATGTTTTAACGTAGTTGGATCTCGGTCTTGATTTCACATTCAAACTAGAACAAGATGGCAATCTCCAGTCATGCCTGCACATATCTCAAACAGAAGAAACTGTATCTGGTAGAGATGAGCAGCCTGTCTGTATGCAGACTGGCACGTCTGCCCTCGATCACAGCATGAAGACCTGAAGAACACGACTAGCCCTAAATTCGGCCAAACAAGCTGTAACCAGGCATACGCCTGAAGTGGGAGCCAAAACATACAAGCTGTCAAAAAGTGTCAACACTGCGCACAATGCTGAACCTGGGAGTGCATTCCAAGTTGTGGCTCCCAGTGATGACTTTGGCTTATAAGCTTTTATAAAGTGAATGGCTTGGGAGTTCTTGGAATTAATTACGTGCAGTGCGGTGCTCGAACGTGAACGCTGGGTGTGTGAGACGATATTTGTAACCCACTTGGAATTCTCTTTGCATTCCCTGTCACGGAAGGCTACGGAAAGGGTGGGCAACATGGAACGTGCTCTGGTTATAAATAAAAAAGATGAAGCATGAGTATGATCATTAAAAATGCATTTTCTTTGATTAAGATATAAACATTGTTTCTATTGTCTGTCTAACACTGCTTTGCTTAGACAGAGCACACACTTTTTATTCACCTTATAGCCATTGCATCTGTCCTAAACACTTATAAACACGGATGCACTTATTGCTTTGTTCATATTGTGTCCAAAGGATGTTTTAAGCATTTTTCTGGACCATGCTAGAAGTAGAGCAATGTCCCTGTGATTGAGATTTCTTTTCAGAATAAAAGAAGCAGAGCAATGCACATTAGGTCAGAGTCAGACTCTATGACTAATAGACTAATAGAGTGAAGGAAAAGTTGGACAATGGCTTTTTAAAACCTATCTGTTATAAAAATTAAAGTTGTAGATACAATAGATACAAAAACACCTGGCCATTGTACAGCACAACCAACCACACTGAATGATAGGAGAATATTCAGAGGCATGATTGTGCAGAACAGATGTAAAGATTTTTAGACTTGTGTGATTTGATCGATTTACTAACGCACAAACAGCTACACTATTATTGGACATAATATGGAAAATAAATGTGCAGGTGCTATTGTCGTAAGCTTTTATCAAGTCATTTAAAGACAGGTAAGCGGAAATACAAACAAAGGCATTTCCGATAAGCTCCTCAGCTTCAGTACCAGATAAAACAAGTTCTCAAATGGTCACCAGTACACATTCTGATCTAGAGATTACACACATTTTAGTCTGCAGGGGATTTTCCATGCTTTGCATTGAAAATAGAAATGGCCTGAAAAAAACATTTACTGATTTTAAAAAAACGAAAAGATGGTCTTTACCAGAATACGGACGTTTCCTTACCTAGCAATTCATAATTATTTACGCTTGAATGTTTTTCTAAAGAACAAATCTACCACTAGATAAACAAGTAGGATCATAACTAGGCTCATATTTCTTTGTTCTATAAATCTACCAAGCCCTTATAATGATGAAACAACATTCTTCGACGTGTAAAATCAGGCAACAGATCCTAAAAAAAACCACGCTAATTATATTGTGTTATATTGTTTGATTCTGCTTACACCCCTTTGACGAGAGCCACAGGCCACAGTTGGTTTGCGGGCATGGGGGGATGGGGTCTCATCCAGGATTTATAGTAACGTTGTCCTATTTTTTCCTGACATATTGGAAGTTGTAAACTTTCCCTCTTCTGGGAGTAGTAGTCAGGCCTAATAGTACATTATATGCATTGTACTATTTTTGGTGGTGAGAAGACAAACGGTATGGCAAGTGTTGTGGATTTTCAGACTTTTGTGGAGGAATTTGTGGTTGTAACTCTTAGAGGGGTGTCAGAAACACAGTTTGTTGGCGATGGTAGCACATTATGAGTTGGCTGTCCGGAAGACTTTCTTGAAAAGAGAGATAAAAGCCATGGCCTGTGAAGGACTCGTTGATTTGGGGACTTTGTACCAGTTTTTGCTGACATTTCTCAAATTAGTGAGCCCTGTGTTAGCTTAGAGACTCCAAGAGAGTCGGTGGCACATGACCTTGGAAAGGTAGAGGATACTTTGACCCTGGCTTTGACCCTGTATCTCCATCTGTATCTGTAGGCTCTAGAGATGCAGCTCTGTATTGCACGACTGCAGTTTGAAGAAATGAAAAGGCTTTAGAGCGTGAAAAAGAGACTGAGCTGAGACTAGTGATATGACACATGGAACTAAAGGTGGAACAAGATATCAGACCTTGAGAGTTAGAGGTGGAAGCCTTGTGATGTTGATACTGCACCCGCACCTTCTCCAAGGTCAGTTCCATCTGAAGAACCCATTCCTATGCCTTGGTCAGTATGCTTATCGATTACTAGCTCTTCTCCTTCCACATTCGACTGAAATGTATTATTAGCAATCAGGAACTTTTGGTTTCACTCTATTCCAAGGACCACCTCGTGATGTCACTAAATGCTTGGAGTGATCTTCTCAAATGACACCATAAATGCTTGAGGGGGTTTAGGTCAGGTGATGGTAGAGGAAAATCCTTGATATTTATTGTCTTCATGTAGTTGTTGTAAAGCTTTGATGTGTGTTCTGGACCATTATCCAGCGTCCGTATGAATCGTTCTCTGCAAAGAACCCAATACAAAACCGAAATATGGCAGAGGTTTCGATTGAAAGTAGATCAGTGGATGGTATTTGCTTTGCTTACACACACAGATTAGCAGACATTTAAAAACTACACTGCTCTCAAAAAATTGAGAGAAGTTAATTTTGAAAGCTCCCCTCATTTTTCTGAGCCGTATATTTAACCTCCTAAAAAACCTGAACAACAATCAAACAGTCCTGGGTTGTACAAAAACAACAAAGGAGTTTGTGCTGAAAATATCTTCACTTTTGGGTTATACTGATGATGTCACTGGTATCATTATAGTGCTAATACACACAGTATCTAGTAGCTGTACTTACAGTCTGTAGTATCATATACTGTGGCCCATGTATCATCGCTTGATAGAACCTTGGTTGATAAGGTTCTAGTCTGGAAGCCCAGAATACTCAAAGCCTAATACTATAAAAGTTTCTGTTACTGATTGCATGGTGGCCAAAGAGGTTGATGCCACAGAGCTCAAGTCAATCTCTAAGTCAAATTTACTTCTACAGCACGTTTTCCTTTTTTACAACAAAGCAGTCTCAAAGCAGATTCAGGTCTAAAGCAAGAGTGGAAAGGAAATACTCCCTAACTGTGATGAGGAATAATACTCAAGATCTAACTTCCTTGGGGAGCCTAAAAGTTCTGTAAGAATTATACTGATAATTAAAATATACACCATATACACCAATAATATGGAACATAATAAAACTGATACAGTAGAAAATATAAAGCTACAGAATACAATACAATACTATATATCATAAATTAAATAATGTATATAAGGGAAAAAATAAACCCCTGACCCAGGGTTATTATCTGTATGGAGTCTTGTTCTCTTAGTTGTTCACACCCACAGTTTCGACAGAGGATGACAGATGGACTTTTAAGCTTTAGAGTGCAGCAAAGACCACATAGTTAAGACCATATTATTAATAAAGGCCGGGGGGTTACACCTAATCCCTTTTGTTCTAAAATTGTGGGGTTTAGAAAATAAAAAAGTGTGCATTTCCTGTATTCGTTTGTATTCTTAATAATGAAACTGACAAATAATTATATGTACACTACTTACAAAATATTTTTGATATTTGATATTTGTGATATTTCAAAATGAATATGCAGAGGATCTAGAAGAACTCCTGGATAATATGATTCTGTCCATACCCCATCACTGTCAGTATGTTTAGGCACTCCTGGGTGACCATACACCCTACTGAACAGTCAATGTGGGGTACTCTCATCCAGTTTAACATGCTTCTGTTCACCCACATTAATATATCAATTACTACTCAATATTTAAATTAAACAAGAATGAAATGCTTCTTTTTTAAATCGCTTCATATTCATGTGAGCAGTATATATATGTGTGTGTGTGTGTGTGTGTGTGTGTGTGTGTGTGTGTGTGTGTGTGTGTGTAATTGCTAGAATAACAAATCTAATGTTGGCCTAAGACATTTTCACATAAATGTAAGTTGGGCAAACTTTGTTTTTAAGTAAATGAGTGTTCCTACATGGCTGAGCTGTAATCCCCTACTTCCTAAGCCACTCCATTGTAGCTCTGTAACATTCTCCAGACATTCAGATCTTCTCCAGGTCTTCTAAATTTGGATCTGTTTTCCGTTGTTCAGACCAGAATGCCGTCGTCACAAACAACGCGTTATCATTTTCCATGATGTGACAGATGGTGGAGGATGCAAGCACCTCTCCCAATGGGAGAGGACACATTGTACGGATAAGAATGCAACTCGGTCATTATTGCTTTAAGCAGTGGGCGAAGATGACATTGCACAAACCTATAGAGAGACAAAATAAGAGGTGAGGTTTTGTTGAGTCATGAGGTCATGCACTTTTGAGGCAACGCGACTTGTTCGAACTCTGCCTGTACCTTAGTATCAGAGCTCAGAACCCACAGGAAAGCCCTTAAAGGGCATCATGTTTTCATTCTTATGGGAAAGGTCCATACACTGCTATTTATTATTACTGGTGTGTGATGTCACAAGCTGGAGAGAAAAGTGAAATGCTGTAATGCTGTTGTGGCCTTATATAACTTTTGGATTCATACATGTGACATGGCATGGTTGGTTCCTTGAATTGAATGAGTCACTTAGAAAGCATCTCATTAGGCATGATTAGATTGCCTCAGAGCTTAATGTGGCTTAATTACACTGGAATTCATGCTATT
Source organism: Parotocinclus haroldoi (assembly GCA_034779995.1). Taxonomy (NCBI): domain Eukaryota; kingdom Metazoa; phylum Chordata; class Actinopteri; order Siluriformes; family Loricariidae; genus Parotocinclus; species Parotocinclus haroldoi. The sequence goes on from JAUZST010061308.1 coordinate 34,407, forward strand.
GTGAGGCAGTGAGCCAGCTGCTTGTCATCTCCTTTGAGCAGGGGGATCCCAGCTTGGCATGAACATACAGTATGTGTGTGTCATGACTTCAGCTGTTGCAAAGCCTTATTCACCTGCCTGTTGGTTAGCAGAAGGCATGTCACAATGGCTTACTTGCTGTGAGAATGTGCACTGGGTCACAACCATACCAAAGCGCTCGCTGAGCCATTACGAACCAATGCAAGTCCGTTTCAGACCTGAATGAGGTGCCAACTGGAGCATTTGTGACATCAGACCAGAGGAACGGTAGGAAGTGTTTGGGCATCGACAGCTGGCAGGGAAGGTAGACTAATCTGGATCTCAGGATGGCGCCTTTACACGTCATAGCTTTCATATGTTTTCATAAGAGCTTAGTTGATTGTAGGACTAAGTATTTACACATATAAAGCTGTTATAAGTGAATTAAGCATTTAATAGTTCCTAGATTGAAAATATTACAAAAGGCAAGGACACAAAAAAGAAATACAGTTTACCGACCATAACCTTTGAGGTCTTGACTTGTATAATGCATAATAATAGGAAATAATGACAATCCAAACATAGCCGTAAACATCTGATCGATTTTAAAGGGTTTAGCATGTGTGTAATTACTGTGTAAATATTAGTTATGTCAGAGTATTAATTGATTAATATAAATGTATATCTGGAAATAGGTGTTTCCTTGAGTGTACTCATTCTCTCTTGGTTGTGTGCAGCCCGCAAGGCATGTTTATTTGTGTTAATATTGTAATGTGTGTTTATATATTGATTCGAAGTTGTGTGTGATCTTTACCTTGTGCTTGTAACTAAAAAATCACGTTGCGTATTTCCTGGAGAGATTGAAATGTATAACGTTTACAGTATAAGTTAGGCTTCAGATGTGTACATTGTAGGGTTCCACTCGTGTTCTCAGAGGACACATTTCCGTATCATCTGCACACAGCTCCCCTTTATATTTACATTAGTATAACATTAAAGTTTAAATAACTATGGTATGGTAATAGGACTTAACCTAGTGGACTTAACCTAGTGGTTAAGGTACTGGGCTATGGACCAGAAGGTCCTGGGTTCAAATCCCACGTCTGCCAAGCTGCCACAGTTGGGTCCCTGAGCAAGGCCCTTAACCCACAACTGCTTGAATTGTAAGCCCTGTATAAGGGCATCTGCTAAATGCCATAAATGTGAATGTAATGTCTCAATGACCACAATGTAACACGGTTCTGTTCGCTGTCAGGTTCCTTTAGACATCCCTATGTTTCCTAGGTGATTGGCGTAGATGACCAGTTATCTACGTTGGATATACAGTGTTTATGGTATTTTTTCAGTGACTTATGTGACTTATGGGATGTTGTACTTGTTGTTGTAAGTTTCTAATATTGATATCTGACTTTTAATAAACTTATTCATGCCATACTATTTCTGTCCTTCTATTCTATTTTTGTAAAGAATGCTCCAAGGAGACACTCGCAAAAGAATCGTGTTTGTTCCTTGAGTACATCTTATCATTAAGTCCATCTTAATGCCCATTAATGTCTTACAATTCGTCATAATCAGACAATCCATCACTGTTAGTTTATTCCAGTAACTCGTTACAGTTTTTCTACCTGTTAAACCTAAAATACTCTAACCTTCCATAAAAGTTAGATACAGCTACAAACATACATATATGCACTTAATAACCTAATTAAGCCATATATTACCTTGCCTCAGCACAGCCTCTGGTTTAGAAAGTTTCATTAAACACATGCACCATCAGTGTGAGCAGACTGAATGCTGAGCAATGTTTGGCTGATAAAGATGACCGTCCTGTCTTACGACTCATGTGAATTACATGTGCTAGAACCGAGCATGGATTGTAGGCCAGTTGAGTGTTTTTGCCAGTTGAAGCACCACAGTGGGAAGAAACAAGCGGAGTAAGAAGCACTGCGACTTTGCAACCAGAGAAAAGAAGGGAGACATGAGCAGGTTCTGAAAAGGTTATTTGTTTTGTTTTGGAAATACAACAGGAAATTCATTGCCCTGCTACACAAGATATTCATATTAAAGTTTCTCATCCCATAAGTATGTCTGTTTGTGGAAGGAGGAGCTGACTGAACAAATGAGTGAAATATGATTTTGCTCATCTTGAATAGTAAAAACAATATATGTTGGTAAGTCCAAATCCATCCCTTATCTTGCGTTTAATCCACACAGGGTCGCAGGCCAGCCGGTGCCCACCCGGCAAATATGGGTGCAAGGGGAGGAATGACTCCAGAAGGGGCTCCAATCCATCATAGTGCACACACACAGTCACGCACACAATCACACACTAGGCGCCACTTTAGAGACACCAGTTAACCTACCACGCATGTCTTTGGACTGTGGGAGGAAACCAGAGCACTCTGAGTAAACCCGCGCAAAGATGGGGAAGACATGCAGACTCCACACAGAAAGGACCCAGGCCGCTCCACCCTGGGATTGAACCTGGGACCGTCTTGCTGTGGGCCAGTGGTGCCACCGACCGAGCCACCGGCCACCGAGCCACCGGCCATCTGGTCATTATCGGTAAACACTACAGTACCCCCCTATTGTCAGTACAGTATATAATATGGTGCTTGGACATTATCCAGATTTTAGAGCATGCATTTGCATGTATTGTATCATGGACATTAAGCATACCTATAACAATGTACAGCCTTTACATTTACCTAGTTTTCTGCAGTAATTACTCTTCCCCATAAGCCATTTTCCAGACCCTTGCTGGTGTCAACTTTGGACCACTCAACTTCTTTTGTCTGAAAACTTTTTGTTTGGTGGACGACTCTTCTTAAAATGGCAGTGGCAATGAGATAATTGTGACTGCAAAGGTATGCTGCTGTGCCTGATTCACATACCAATGACACACAACAGTATGTCATTATCTCGTCAGTGTCACTGCTATGATGATAATACAGTGACATTAAAATCATTTTATTTATACAGTTTAATACATGCCATAATTTTAATTTGGTCAGATGTTTAATATACTGTTACCAAAACGAATTCAACAACAGGTAGGTTAAGATATTTCTAAAATAGCAGTATTGGTAGTATACCACTTTTATTATATATCTATATATATGTTTTAAATTGTATTTTTAAACCGTATGTGTAAGCTGAACTTTGGACTAAATGAGAGTTAATTTCAACCGTCTCTAAAACTAGAGACACCTAACAACTGTCTAATGACTAACATATAACCATTACGAGAAATTCTTACAGTTGATGGACAGATGGACACATAACCTGTCATTATTGCTGATAATCTGAAAAAAGTGTTAAAGCGGTAGAACCAGCTGTTAGACATTTCTATTCCCCTTGTTCCTGTGAGAACCCCGGTGACTCTGAGGTAACGCAGAGGACAGTATTGCAGGCACGTACTCTTCTTACTACCAGAGGTATGCATATTCACCGTAGTAATCTTCTTCATCTGTGTTTATGTATCACTGTTTAAAATGCCACCCAGATAGCAGACATAGGGCTTCCCTGTCACAGAGCTCAGTATCATATGTGAGAGATAGCGTATGTGGGATGTGTGAGGTCAGCGTGTATAGTAGATCTACAGATAAGCTTGTAAATGTTACCGACTGGAAATAAAACATAGGTTGTATATATTCAATTAATGTGAATGTCCGATATATTCATGTAGCACTTTTTCAAATCAAGCTTCGTCTCAAAGCAACAAAAATGTCGGCCCATTTCTTTAACTGAGCAAGCCTAAGCTGACAATGGAAAGAAACCCCCACTACATTTTGTAAGGAAGAAACCCCTGGATCACCATAATTGAGTTTGCATCTCATTTGCATAATGAAACAACTTTCCTTGACTATTCATTTGCTTTTCTGATTAGCTTGTTTAATAAATCGCTTTATAGTCACTTCAGTATGTCCCCTTATTTTTGTGAGCAGTACAGTGTTCCCTCGCCACTTCGCGGTTCACCTTTCGCCAACTCTAGTGCATTGCGGGTTTTCCAATAATATTAATGGAAAAAATTTACCGCGGATTTTCGCTGTTTTGCAGGTTTTTGCGGAACTTCTACATAAAAAAGTCACACAATTTATTTTAAAAATATATATATAAAATTAATTCTAACAATAAAGGAATGTGATAAATGATAAAATATGAGGATTTACAGTAACTAGCTGTTGTATCTACTCAGTGTGTAGGATATGAGGTGCTGTAAGCTCGGTACGGATGGAGCATGTGTGATACGAGATATCACATGTGTGATACATTCAGCGGATAAATACTCACCAAAAACGAGAAGTAAGACTAGAGCATCGGCCGCCTGAGTCGCTACTCGCCGACATGACGAGTTTTTATCTGCAGTTTTGTGTTCGCTGTTTGTGAAAGTTTCATTATAGACTGAATTCATTCAAACCCTACGATGAAACCCAAACGTTCTGCAAGTTCTACGGCTAAAATAGTGTAGAAATACTTCAATAAATATAGCGTCCCTACTTTGCGTATTTTCGTTTATCGCGGGTGGTATCGGGAGCACGGTATCTTTTTATCACCTTGGTAGTACTTTTACTTAAGTCAAAAACTTGTGCACATCAATTAGTGTCAAAGGTTTTGACCGAAAGGATCAAGGTTCAGTTCCAAACTGACAAACTGACACTATTTGACCCTTAAAGTAAGTAAAGAGCTTAATGCACAGTCTCTTGGATTACGCCCTGTAAGACTCTATAAATTGTAGATCTCGCTGAATAAACATGTGAGCTAAATGCAAATGCGGACAAGCACAACATGAAGAAAAAACGAAACAGGAAGCTTTACCCACAACATGCATTTAAAGAGCTACAGATGTTGCAGTGGTTGCAGGGTGTGGGAGGCTGCAGAGGTCAGAACCAGGGTAGAGGTGGAATTCAGGGAGTTATGGTTGTGCTATAGCCCACATCTATCGTTCTTTGCCCGTAGGATTGCACAGTACATGTGGTGGGGTAAAGTACAGTTTAGGCAGAGCGTTATGAAATCATGACACGATTTCGTCATGTTTCACGTTTCACCTTTTAATCTTGTTCCTTTTAATCTTTGATAACAGGACAGGATGGAAAGTTATAGCGTCACAGGTGAACAGGTGGTAAGGTGTTCAGATACAACCCATTTTACTGCCGCTGTGTGTTTGTGGAAATCTCATGCCTGTATGCTACATTATTTATGGTTATTAATGGTATTCGTTGGTCATTTACATGATGCATTTCTCCAGAAAACACATAATGTTCTTGGTGGACCTGGCAGGGGCCAGTGCTGCTGCACCATTTCTCTACAATCCCCATTCTCAGACCAACGGCAAAGATGTTCTCATGTGCTGCCTTTTCTGGGTGGCACCACTGAGACTCTTAGGTCTGAGAAACTTGGGTGTCCATACTGTCTTTGTCTTGATATCCGCTTAACATTCGCGTCGCGCTCTGTGAAACAGGATATTAACCGAAATATATGTTTTGATGACATTTTGATACTTTGCACATAGTGTATAATTTTAAGCAGTAACACTGTATGAAAATATTTTATACAGTACAGTACTGTACAATACAGTAATTCTTATATTTGAATCTTGAAACACTTACTAAAGACTAAACCTAGAGTGGAACCCTAATAATGTCGTTTTCTTTATGTCAACAGGTATCGCAAAGGTTTGCTTCAGACGAGAATAAGCAATAAATAACAGATATTTATTGTTATTAAACCTGAGTCAGATGAACATCAAACCACGTACGCCTGTATTATGATTATTAAAACATTTGTAAAAGATTTGTGTCATAATATATTATATGATTTGTTTTGTTTATTCCAATTGCTTGATGTTTAGATTCGAAATTCAAGTGCCATAATTGTAATTAGAATTGAAATTGACTATGTCTATACACCGTCAGTATATATACATACACTCAGACACACATAAACAAAACACACACAACGTACTCCACTCACTTAACAATTAACACACACAAAATATATATACACATTGCCAATTACATTACACACACACAAATACACACATGTGGCCATAAGTATTGGGACAGCACACACATGGGGTCAAGTGTGTTAAAAAGTACAGTATTGTGAAAGAAAATAAGTGTTATAAAGTATTATGACAGAGCGCACATTCTGTCTTCTTGCCACATTTCAAGTTCCTCCAGGAATCGTAGATCCATGAATTTGCAAACAAAACTGCAACAGTCGCATGAATACAAGTGGCTTGCATTGTTTATCATGTGCCACCAAAAGAGTTCCATGCCACCCCTAGAGAACCAGTCCTCTAGTCGAACAATATGCCATAATGATGCCATGATTGTAGTAAACGCTTTATGATTTAAAACATTTAAAGCTTTATAACAGATGAAAGGGTTCCAGTGAAGTGTTACTCATTTTCCACAATCATCTGCCAGGCCAGTAATAAAGCCCTTTTACATCCTGTGACGATTGATGATTAAGAGCACAGTCATTTTTTTTGGCTGTCCATAATTGCAGTGTGTTTTGTTATCATTCTTCATTTTGAAGTGGCATTTATTGACCTTTGAGGCAACTAGCTGAAAACCGATAAGGTGCTTGAGTACGCGTTAGCACTGCACCTGCTGCTGTGTGCTCACAGCGTCACTTAAAGCGAGTGAGCCAGTTCCACTGGTAGCCATGCATGCCAGTGTCATCATGTTTCACTGAATGGTAGGCATCCTTTTCGTCATGAGTACGTTTTCTCCAGGCGTCCCTATGTCTATAACTCTGGTATGCACTTATCACATTATCAGTTTAGACGGCCCTGTAATTGAGAATTATAGTACTGTGAAAAAGGCTCAGGACACCATTACATGTGTTGCTTTTGTCTGCAGACGAGTTAGATAGTCTTCTGGTACAAACAAAAATATAGGAAATAAAATGTAAAGGAAAAATACTGGAAGAAATGGAAAGTAAATAAAAAAATGAAACACTTTTCAGAGCAAAATGGCAGAAGCAATTTTCCATCAAGCTTCTTTGGGCTGTAGAAAGGCAACTTGGTATCCTGATAAAACTGCCAGATGCTTCTATTGCTCAAGTGTAAGGGGACGTCACACTAATTACTTCCTACTGTAGCCCTCAAAATCTTTGTTTTCTGTATTCTTTCAGGTTATTCCTGTTTTTTCTAGTTGTATTCTAATAAAGAGACTGATTTATAATCACATATGGCCATTATGTCATTGCTATAACAACATATCTACAGTGACCTAAGGCACGATTGGCTGTCTTTGGGATTCTCCGCATACTGCAACAGTGACAGCAAACCAGACCCCCAATCCCCTAATGCCCAGTGACCCTGTGATCAGTAAAGCTTGAACAAATAACCAACAAAACATTTGTCAGTAGGTATTTTAAAATTCCGTGTATACCAGAATGGCATTACACCGCAACAGTAAGCCAATTTTATGTAAGTGATTTGGTTATAATACTAAATGTATCTGCAATATTCCATGTAATAAACCCGTTTTTAAAGTAAACTGCATCAAATCGCCCTCCTCTGTCTTTTACGTGGACATAATGGCAGGTTCTTTTGAAGAACAGTAGATGCTTTTGTTGAGATACCACAAGCTGATATGGTTTGTACAACTATTTTTGTTCTCTGACTTATCTTTAAGTTATCTCGGGTTAGGAAATAGTGGTATGACATTAACTGGTTTGGTCTTGCATTGGTCAGTCATTGTTTTGGTTCTATCTCCCACCCACGCTCCAAAGGCCAGACAGGGTCCCTCCTTGTCCCAAATTTAACCATCTCTGTTCATTTCCCCTCTGTCTGTTAGAGCTTCTCCTTATCACTGTGAGTGGGAGAATAATCGCTTCATTGTGGAGTTGGTGTGTTGTCATAAATAAACAAAAGCCCTGATCCCATCTTTCCTCATCTCATTTGAATGTGGAGTTTTTGTAATGTGTTCCAGAGAGTGTGCCATTAATCTCATTTCCTGCATTAGCTCAACATATTTACATATTACAAGTTATTACAAGCATGATTAGAAAAGGCTCAGAGTTCAACTGTCGGGCGTTTGCACCACAAAAGCGGTTTTGTGAGCAGGAACAATAAACCTGCCTGCTATAACATTATCAGGGACAGGGACGCTTTGTCATTGCGTTCAGTTGTTTATGTATGATGAACCTAAAAAGATAGAAGAACATAAACAGTGCACAATTGAAATATCCTACACCCTTAGTTTCAAGTTAGAGTTACCTGGACGGGCACATCACTTACAAAACTGGCCATGTCTGATGGAGGGAAGGTCCGATATCTCCTAGCTCTGTCATTCCCAAAGTGTGTGGGGGGGCTATTGCAGGGGTTACGGAAAGGCAAATGAATGCTGTTATAGAGTAACTATTAAGCTTAAATATTAAGCTACATAATGCATGTCACTTTTAATAATCCTACTGTAAATTCTATTGGTTTTTGGTGGAGCGTGTTATTGGAGCGTTTGTCCACACAGGCGCACTCTCGCTATAACTCTCCACCTGCAGAAGTTTTTGGTGGTCACGGTTGGCTCTAGGCTAGACTCATTCCTAGGCTTTGGCTTCCTTCCTTCAGTGAAGGTGTCAACATATGCCCGAGAATTTCAACAAACTGCACTGGGATATCCACAATAGAGACAAAAAAGTAAACACTTTTTTCTTTATTATAACTAATCACTTCAACCCCAGTTAATTTAGCTCAGTTGCAATTATGCGCACAGCACAACCTTTTACTTTTAATGACACCATTAATGACACCAATATATAGGTTTGATTATTTATTTTGTTTATTCATCAATGCATCAGCATCAATGGTTATTTATGACAGGAGAAAGCAAGGGTGTCATCAGACCCACGTCAGACCCAGTATTGTTGCTGTACACCTAAAAAATCAGTAAATCACTCAATATTTATGCTGTGTTGTTATGCAGATCTACAAAATAACACACAAATGCACTACAGACTCTACATTTCCCCCATAATAGCCCAGAATCTTTCCATCTTTGGTGTTAAATCATGCTAGATGAGGTGTGATTTACTGCCCTCTAGCCAGTTTTATACTACGGCTTACAAAGGTAATGCGTTAATAACGGCTCTTAATCTGTGATTAGTTTTTACATGCAAATGTTCACAAGCACAAAAAGAAACAATGTTTGGCTGTAAAACATTCTAACCTAATGTTGTTCACTCTTTTAATAGTCAAAATTCAGTAGCGTTTACTTTCTAGACACAGAAATATGCCACCCAGTGGCCAAAACAAAAATGGATCTAAACAAATAGGGAATTACTTCAGCACCATAAATGTTCCTTAAACATTAACTACAACATGCCTACTTTTATATATGTTATATATGACAGATCGTGTATAGAGGTGCTGTCTTTGCTCCTGGTGGGCATACGTCACGATGACAGCATGACAATTCCACAAAGTACCAGCAGATTTCAAATGAAGGTTCTTGGACAAAATGTCACAACTTTTGTCAGACTTTTCGTCAGAGCACTGACCCAAGAAAGGTAACGGGTGCCAAAAGTCTTGGGTCACTAGCAAAAAATGCTTGTTTGCATCCTTGTAGATTGTAGGATTGGCAATGAAGTAAGATCAAACACACCACACGAGCTTTGAATCAAACAGTGCTGACTTTTATTCACTTTTATTCATTTATAAACCGTAGTACCGAGAGTAAACCCACACAGACACGGGGAGGACATGCAGACTCCATAAAGAAAGGACCCAGGCGCCTCCATCCTGGGACTGAACCCGGGACCTTCTTGCAGTGAGGCAGTGGTGCTACCCATCGAGCCATTGTGCTGCCAGGGAAATGTATCAATTACTTACCCAAGTTGTTATGCTGAATACATGATTTATTATTGAAACTTTTGTATTAAATTAGAGAAAATGCTCAATAACAGCACTTTCAGAGGCATTCAAGCCCCACTGTATGTCTAAATGAGCACAAACCTAGTTACTGAGGGAGAAAATGTCATATTGTGATAAGTGAATATCACTTTAAGTGACAAAGCGGATGTGAATGTGTTGCAGTAAAAGCTGAAAAGCCCCTATTTGTTTAGAGTCCGAGGAATGCATTATTTACTCTTAACACTTCCCTGATAAGGCAAGATATGTATTTGCAACAATACACCACTACATTTTTCAGTCCAAGAATGTCCATATGTGGTTTAAGATGAGGGGGTTTACGTGATTTTCTTGGAAACCTAAATTATGTGTGATATATGTGGGTATTTATATCAAAGTACATTAATCGGTTTACACTTATATCCTTTGCTTCCAGAAAAATGTTTTCATAAACACATACTCTAGAGTGGGAAGGTGGAAAGTCTTTTGTCATCACTTCTGTTTTTCATAAATAACAACATTTAACAAAAACCAGTGTAGGAGTTTAGGTAATGTTATTCTAGATATATTATTTGTTAGCTGTGATTTAGTTGTCATTGTTCATAGAGTAAGCATTTCTTGATAAAAGACTTTTGTTTAAATGTGTCATTTTTAATCATGTGCTATTTTGGTGTCATTTCAAAATTTCTGCGAAATGCATCTGAACAGATTTTCTAACATGAACAACTATTCAGTAGTATTCACAAGCAACCACAACCCACCCCAGTGTTAATTAAGCCATACTGTGTCTATCAAGCCATTAACGTCTGTCTAGAATTCAAAGTATTCTCAGTTCTGACCAAATATGGTTCAGTATAAGCGCATATGGGTTGGTTAAGGGAATGGTAATTGTATTGTTGGCCAAATATGGCTGTTGCCATCCACGATAAAGGTTCATTACAGCATTGGCACTCCGGGTCCATATGTAATCTACCACACTAACAGTTGTTCAGGATTTGCATCTTGGGCCAAATAGTTCCTAACGGATGCAGTTCTAACTTTGGACTGGCATTCAGATTTGGCTGAAGCCATTGCTGTCATTCCACAGCGATATGCAGGCCAACGGAAATGGAAAGTTTAGCCCAGAACTGTACCATCACTCATTCACTATCTGAGAACTGTTCTTGCTTATGATTACGTTTACATTCCAGAATTTCTAATGACAATACATGCTAACTGGTTATAAGTGAAGGCTTTAATTGTGTAATAGTGTTGGCACAGCCTAAATCTGTCAATTTATTCATTCAAAACCCGGCAACTCTGGGTGTAAGGGCAGGAACAACCCTAGATTGGGGCTCCAATCCATTGTAGGGCACACACAGTCACACACTAGGGGCCATTTTAGAGACACCAATTAACCTAGCATGCATGTCTTTGGACTGTGGGAGGAAACCAGAGTACCTGGAGTAAACCCACGCAGACACAGGGAGGACATGCAGACTCCACACAGAAGGACCCAGGCCGCCCCGCTCTGGGATTGAACCCGAGAGCTTGTTGCTGTGACGCAACAGTGTTACCCACCAAGCAACTGTACTTTCCCTCAATTTATTCAATAAAGTAAATTATTCTTCTGTGAAAATCCCTTATAGGCCTAAAGGTGTTCATTTGTTTTTGAGAGTTAGTAATGAAGTACTGCAAGTAAGAAAATAATAGGAGTGATTTAAAAAGGAGTGGTAAGTCTTACCAGTGCTATCCTACAAGTAGGCAGTGTAACAATACTTACTGAAGCAGACACACATGGATATATTTCTTAAACTGGTGATTTGTAGCATTTTGCTATTTCCAACCAGGAGCGCCACCAGCTCATTTTACCGTGTTCATGCCTTGAATGTTTCGAGTATAGCCCTGGATATATTTTTAACCTTATGTGTAATATTTATCATTACAGTATTTAGATTAATTTGAACATAAGTGAGATGAGCGTAGGTCTCTGTCAGGTTTGTGTTTGTGTCTCGTGTTTGTGCATGAAGGCGTGGCAGAGACAGAAAGCGTAAGAAGTTCAAAAGCAGTGGTAATGGCTCTTTATTTTAGAACTACGGCTAGACCCGGTTCCCATCCTACACTTGAAAGAGAGGACTCGATCACACATTCAGCCGGAAAGAGGGCAAAACATAAGGAGGGAAAACAATGAAATCTTGTTGGATTTAATTTGCATTACTGTGCTATTAAGCTAGCGGTCCCGGCCACAATCTTCTGCTGATTAACAGTTTTTGAGACCCCCCTTTTAACCCAGGAAAATGTACTGTGAGATTTAATAGTAAATCTGTAAATTCTCTGACAGTTTTAGTGCAAACCTTCACAGTTTGATCATAAAGTTCACAGTTCTACTATGAGTTGCTGATGGTATTTTGGCCATTTCTTGGTTCTACTGTCAAATTTCAGAGCACAACTGTCAACTTGATTGACTATGAACTGATCATAAATTATTTCACAGTTCTGGTCTAGATTTGAAATGAGACAATGAGTAAGGTAAATGAGAAAGGTACTTTGTAAATAAGGTGCCCGACAGCTAATAAAAATCAATTCTGAGTATTAAAATGGGTGTTTGGACTAACTCCCCCAATCTCCTTCAACCCTTAAACCCTAGAAATGTTCTTGGATTTTACTGCCTTTTATCATCTGTGCAGTTCTGAGAGAAATTTAGAGTATATGTAGTTTAACCCCTAGTTATTGGTCTGTGTTCATCAGTTATGTACATCCAAATCTGATCGTTACTAGGCTCACACAAGTGTCTCCAAATGTACTGGTATATCGATCAAACCCAAGGCTGGTTAATATCTTTTAGCTAGATCTAGAAACCAGAGTAAACCCACGCAGGCACGAGGAGGACATGCAGACATAATACAGAAATGATCCAAGCCGCTCCACCCTGGGATTGAACCCGAGACCTTCGTGTTGTGAGGCAGTGGTGCTACCCACCGAACTAGCATGCCATAGAGCAACCTTTAAGGCGTATCATTACACGCAGCAACCTTGAACACATGTCTCTCTTACTACCTGGCTGCAAATTCTCTTCTTTTAACCTTCTTTCATTTTTCTTACAAGAAATCTGTACAGTAATCAACGTGCAACGGACACAAAGCTTCACACATGCATCTTCACGCTTCTTCACACATGCATTCCGTAACTATGGTCCTGAATCAGATAGTGGAAGGTTTGGGTTCTGAGCACAAGTTGAAGCTACTAAATACCATTGAGTGTTTTAGTTCTGGGGAACAAATGAGGAGAATTGTAGGCTTTTTACATAAATAAATATGCTATTTTTTTTTCAGGCGGGTGGTGCATCTTTGATTGACTTGGACTCAATCTGAATTACTTGATGCATACTACTGTAGACTTACTTTACATAGTTATATATATACAGCATGTGCCACAAATGCATATATAAGTATTTCTTAAAATGTCGTGTTGGTCCTTAACGCCGCGTCAGAGCCTCAGCTGACAGACAGATTAGAGAAAGCTGTTAAATTGTATTAGTGGCAGAAATTTTAGAAGCTTTCCGATAGTTAAAGTGTCATTTAACTGCATACTTTAAGAGGCAAATACCACAGGGATTTAAATTCCATCTATTGTGAGAAGTTTGGGTGCTGTCAGATGGTGTATTTATAGCAGCATCATTATGGGTTTCACGGCTTCTATTTCCTACATTTGTTCGTTGGTTTTAGAAGCAGTTTCTACTTTGACTACACAATTAATTCTGAAGTCTCTAAAATAAGATTAGTTTAGAGACTCGTTAACAGACGCATTGTTTTAATAAAAATGGGTGTTAATACGCAGTTGTGTGCTCAGTAAGTTATTACATATTTAACCCCAATGTCTGGGGCTACTTTTACTGTTTAGACTGTCTTGTTTTTATAATCCTTATTGAATGTTAATCTGTTTACTCTTTACCATATTATAGCCTGCTTTTGGTCCCAGGCCCACAGTCAAAGTCACATTTATTTCTTTAGTGCTTTTTACAATAGAGCATTGTCTCGCATCAGTTTTACATTTTTAGCCCCATAACCCTGACAAACCAAGCCTAGGGCGACAGTGGCAAGGAAAACCTTTATAACCCTTATAAGGAGGTACCCTTGGGAGGACCAAGACTCAAAAGGGACCCATCCTCCATAGGCAACCTGGATGTTATATGTAAGATTTAAACTCATAATTAATAAGTCTAACGAAATAGTCTAAAGAAACAGTCAATACAAATGTAAAGAGAGAACATATGTAATGGAAATTACAGTAAAAATAGAATGTAGTAATATATACAGGGTGAGTCAAAAGTCACAGGACATGAAATTGCTGGTCTTTCTAGGTGTTGGTTGTTAAAGTCTGTGACTATGATATGGCAACTGCGTTCCCAGGACATCAACAATTCCATCCTTAGCTACCTGTGACCAACAACACAAGTTTTGAACTTTCTGTGTTGATAACTCTGAACTAAAAGAGATATTGCAAATCTGATTGCAAATCAAAATCCATTGCAATGGATATTGATCCAATATGGATAGCACTTCATAAAAGAGTGACAAATAAGTTGTTTTAATAAAGATGTTTTGTTGTTGTTTATCTCAGATGAGCAGAAAAGGGTAAAATCATGGAAAGCATATAGTTTGAACATAATAATTTAAAAATAAATACACTGCAGCCCCCTTTGCCTAACAAATGGTCTGATAAATTTTCTCTCTGGCGACACATTACCAAACTAAAGACGGTTTCTACCTGCTGCCTAGCTGGCTCCTGTAACGCTGAAACAAATTAAAACTCCTATGAAATCCTTCAGCCAGTATAACAAATGCACCCTCAGCTTGAACTGAAATTAAACATCTATATTTTTTTAATAACTTATCGTTCTCAACCTTTGGAGCTATGAAATCTCAAGAGCTTTAATGTATTGTAAAATCACCTTCAACAAAGAAGAAACAGAGACTTGTTTTTCATTCTTTTTATAATGCCACTGATATGAAGCGTAGATAATTCTGAACAGGAGATAAGCATTAACTACACTCAACAGTGGTATAATCTGGGTATCAACCATTATTCAACTTGCTATCTAGTTTAATCTCTTCCCACATTCTATTGTGTGCGCGTGCGCGCATGTGCGTGCGTGTGCGTGTGTGTTTTATTGATTATTAGTGGAGGTGTTTACCTCATGTTGTGTACACAATAATTGTTTTAGCAATAATATAATGGCCATATAAAACATATTGCTGCTGATTGATATCAAAAATAGAATTTTGTCACTCCTTAATTTATTCTATAACAACTCATTTCATTTAATCTAACCAATCTTTATTCTAATATTTGTAAGCGTCTGTATATCTTAGCCTTTTCAGATTGTTTCCCTTCTTGGTTGCTGCCCTTCCAAAAAGACCATGTCTGATCAAGCAAACTGTAAAAGTATCAACTTGGCATCCCAGTAAAGCTGCCAGATGTTGCTATTGTTGAAGTGTAAGGGGAGGTCACATTAAATGCATACCACTGTAGCCAATAAATCTTTAGAAAGTTTTCTGACAGTGGTTCGGTTTTTTATACTGCAAAACCAATGTCCTGTATTTTCTTTGTGTATTCTAATAAACAGAAAGAAAACGAATGATGTATAGTCATTATACCATTGCTAAAACAATAGTATCTCTAATCTACTAATGGCATGTGACTTTTGTGCAGTACTGTATTTACAGCCCTGTACTGTCAGAAATTTTATGACAATACAAAAAGTAAAGAAAATGCAGCGTTTATTACGTTTACTTTGACTTTTCTTTCATTGCAGACAGAATGAGCCTGAGATATTTCTTTTTTTTCTGGTTTCTCTTAATTCCATTTGTTATTAAACAGCCATTCCTGCACAGTTGTGGGTAAATGATTTATCACTTTGGCAGGTTGCCATTCCTTCACACAACACTTGTTTTGGCACAAAATATGTTTTGGCGCGGAGGATACCAAGTGATTTAGTGTTTCAGGTGTTATTGTGTTCCATTCTTCCTGCAAACACGTCTTAACATGTGCAACAGTATGGGGTTGTCAGTGTCACATTTTTTCGTTACAAAATTCTCCACATTCTCCTTTATTGGGCTCAGGTCTGGACTGCAAGCAGGCCAGTCCAGTACCTATTCCCTCTTCTTTCAGAGCTATGCCTTTGCAATGTGTGCAGCATGCTGTTTTGCATTGTCTTGTTGAAAAAAGTACGGATATACCTGGAAAAGACGATATGATGAAGGAAGCATATGTTGCTCTAAATCATCATCACATGCGTGTAGATTATCTATACAACCCCATACAGTGACAGACACTAGATTTTGGTCTTTGTTTGTTTGTTTGGCTTCTTTAATGTCGCTATCGGCATCAGTGGCCATCTTAGCGACACACGCAGGGTTATAACCATACACAAGGCTATATCAAGACTAGTCATATATATACACGCACAACCCAATGCCAATTTAGAGTAATCAAACCATTTCCAACAAATCCTTTGCAAGGTTTGGCCATTTAAGGCTCCTGCTAATGACGTTTGGAAACGTGCTTGTAGCAGTCAGAAACGAGTGATTATTTTTACAAGATACATTTTAAAGATAAATACTCTGAATTACAGAAATGCTCATGTTACAGTTTAAGAGGATAAAACAACACTGAAAAAACAAACCCCTCTACTATTAATAAGTAAATGTTTGTTTATTCAGCACCAGTAGGAGCTTATAGGCTAAAGCTAAGGTGTGTGTTGGTTACTGCCATCACTTAGTTAATGTTTAGGTGTGTGTGCTAGCATGCTGGTGTGCTTTATATTCAGTTGGCATACTTAATAATTTATACAGTACACACACACACACACACACACACACACACACACACACACATACACGTAGCAAGCAGTACACTCAAAAGAACAGTTGGAGAGGACAGGAATAATTGTCAGAACTTGTCAGACCTGCGTCATCTTTAATGATGCAATTTGAATAAATTCTCAAAATTATTCTGATAACTTCATGGACATAATGTTCTCACTTGGTCTTTTCTTTCATTTTTCTCCTAACTGTATTTGAATGCACCGGTATGGTGGAGGGCATGGCCACAACTAGGAGTGCCAGGACAAACTTGCGAACTCTTGGCAGGTTATTGAACCGGGACACTCCCTGTGTAATTTCATGGTCATGTACAGTTTTATTGCAAATGCTTTTTTTGTTCTTTAAAGGTCCTTAGAATCACCCCATTCATCTTCACTTCATCCTCTATAAATAGCGTAGGGATTGCACGACTATTAATTTTACTAGTCGACTAGTCATGTTTTCCAAAGCTAAAGCAAAAGAAACTCTTCTTTTTGTTGATTAGCGCAATGATAGCAAGGAGCATGTCAAATTGTAATTGAAATAACATACCTACACAATCTATAAATAAAAATTCCAGCTCAGTACTTGCTTAGGATTCACTTTTAAAAAAATGACAATTTTAAAAAAAGTGCAAAATAATACAGCAGTGCAGTGTTAAATTGAGCCGGATCCTGCTGGAACAAGATCCCGTATTACACCAGTACCTCTGATATATGGAGCAATTCTGTAATTTTACATATGAAATTAGAAAAATAGGCAATTTTAATAATAAAATAATACTTGCTTGTGTGTAAACTCATTTCCAAACACCCAAATCACTCATTTTCTTATATAGTAAATGGTGTAATAAGATCATGAAGGCTCATGGACTGGGATGTTTGGAAATGGTAAACAACTGACAATTGATAATTAAGACAATGTAAATCTTGTTCATTCATATATATGATATATTATGAAGGTTACTCTATTACATGTTGCACTATGAGCAATTCTGTTTAAATGCACTACTCAAAATGTTGAGAGGATATTTCCAAATGAATATAAAGAGGATCCCACAAGAACTGCTGGACAATCGGATCCTGTCCGTACCCCATCACTGTCAGTGTCTTTTGGTAGTCTTGGGCGATCATACACCCTACTGAACAGTCCATGTGGGGGCACTCTCGTCCAATTTCACCCCCATAAATATATCTCTTGCTACTCAATCACCATAATTGAATTTGCATCTCATTTGCATAATCGAACAACTTTCTTTGACTTTTCATTTGCTTTATTGATGATCTTCTTTAATAAAAACGCAGCCAAGCCTCCATGTGCCCCCATAAATGCTTGACTTGAGTTTAGTTCAGGTGTCTGTGGAGGAACATGATATTCAGCATTCCTTTAACTTCGTTGGTCAACAAGATCCAAACCAGCATGTAGACAGATGGATAGAACCCGACCCACCAACCCACGCTTGCACCTGCTACAGTTTACCTGCAGGGCAGTCAGTTCAGTCACCTGGGTCTTCATTATGCCATTGCTCATCTATACACTGTCCTAGTCTCACACTTCGGCCAGTATGATTCTACAGCTATCTGGCACATCTCAGCATTAATTCTACCAAACTTCAAACTCCAAGCATTGATTATTTCTTTTCTAACAGACAAGAAGCACAGCTGTCTCACAAGGATGTGTAAAACTTGATGCCCTTTACTCTATCTGCTCACAAATGAGTAAACCACCAGCGACCCTACTGTCAAACTGTTTACGTATACGTTAGTTAATGACCCCACCCTGATAGCCCTCATTGGTGACAATGATGAGTGTGCCTACAGGCTTGTGTGTCTCTGTGGTGCCCTGATAACAACCTGGGGTTTAATGCACAAAAAACAGTTCAACTGAGGATCGATTTTTGAAACACATTCCATCAGTTCCTCATATCATTACTCAGATCACATCAGAGGCTATTAACTCTCCTTTCCCTCCTACTTTGACTCGCCTTTGACTTATCATGCCATGCCTCCAAACCTTACCCACTGAAAACACTAAAGCCAACAGTGGCCCTGTTTACTGTACTCAATAGCACAAATACTCATATTTGTGTGTTCTCTACAGTATTGTACACAATTCATTAATACATTATTTAGACCCTTTTACTGTTTTCACATTTTGTCATGTTGTGGTCATTTGCTAAAATAGTTTTCCCCAATCAATCTGCACCCCATAAAAGCAAAAACAGAATTTATTAACATTTCACATGGTCATAAGTATTCAGACCCTTTGTTATGACAATAGAAATTTTGTTTTCGGACCTCCTGTATCTCTTGATCATCTTTGAGATGTTTCACAGTGGTCTCCATAATTCTTAAATGGAAATGGTGTGGAACCAGAACTTTTCCTAGAGCTGGCCGCCCCTCCAAACTATGCAATCGAGGGAGAAGGGCCTTGGTAAAGGAGGTGAACAAGGTCACGATGGTCACTCAGGCTGAGCTACAGTGATCCTGTGTGCATATGGGAAAAAAAAACTTCCTGAATGTCAGCCATCACTGCAGCACTCAACCAATCTGGGCTTTATGACTGGGTGTTCATTCTTGTTTTCATCAGACCAGAGTCTTTTACAGAGGAGAAGCTTCTGCCTGGCCACACTTGCCATGAAGCCCATTTTGAACGCTTGAATTTGAACGCTTCTTTATTCTACCAGTTCTACAAATCTACCAATTTTACACCAAAATTTGTCATGCCAATGATGGATGGTTTTGTCCAACTCTGTTTCTCTCTCATTTGGGTGCACTTTTACCCCAGCACACTGAAAAGGACACTGGCCACCACAGTCTGATATACTGCTCACAAAATTAGGGGACATTTCAAAACGAAGTATCCTCATTAAATTATCCCCTTATTTTTGTGAGCTTTGTATTAGGTACAGATAATGAAGGGGATTTGCTGAAGTCTACCACCATTTCCTTGGTCTTTGAAAAGATGTAGGTGGTTGGTTGTTGCACCAATCCTTGGCCTTGCCCCTGTATTCCCGCCCCCATCCTCCCTAAATGCAACAAACCAACTGCTGAAACATGGTGAGAATTGTACTAAATGTCTGAGCTGATGAATTGCGAAAAGAAACCAGATTAACAATTGCGTATTCTTGCTTCTTAAAAACACTATGCCAGTTTTCCACGTTATACGTTCACCGTATTGTTAATGGCAATGTTGGCTTAAATCCAACCCCTAATCCTTGCAGTGGGATAATAATGGTAATAGCTCTGCTCAATTTGCCTAATGGGTACAAAATGCTAATCTTTTTATTCTTTTTTTTTCATTTAATTAGCTGTTAAAACTCTATAAAATGGCCAGTAAAATTTTAGTCCTGCACTCAGCCAATTATAATCACTTAAGCTGATGAAACTCTTTCCCATGTCTAGCAGGGTTTGTGCTGTGCAGGCGAGAGCTACGTTGGCGTCTTATGAGCTGTCTGGTTATTAGCTGAAAAAAAAGACATTTAATGGACTTACTGATGTTTGCATCAGTAGAGGACGTACTTACTGTTGAATAAACCCAGATAACCAGGATAAGGAGACAAAACTATATCTATTTATACTACTATTTATATGCAATAGTTTTATTTTCACTACGTCATGTTATTTTGTCATGTGATTATTTAATGGTAGCCTATATATTGTTCCATACATATATATATATATATATATATAGATGTGTGTGTGTGTGTGTGTGTGTGTTTGTGTGTGTGTGATGCTGGTGAGACAGGGGGTTGACTGACAATGGTTGTTGACGCGAACCGTAGACTTTTTTTTGCTACTGTAATGTGAATAAAACTGGTATTTTAATAAAACAACAGCATGCAAACAATACATAAACGCATCAGAAATACAACTGAAAACAAGTTTGGAACGCTACCATCTACAAAACAACTCTAATTCCACCACACTTTCGCAAATTCTCAAGAAAACTCTCACCTCTGCTCGTGGATCCACACCGTTTATTGGCCGTTTAGCTGACCAGATGTTTTCAGCCACAACAAAAACAGTTTCTATTATACTTTATTATTATAATATGAACAGACTTTGATCAGAAGGACATTAAATGGCTCATACCTGTCATTAAAGGCGAATTAACTATTTATTCTGATCATTTATGACTGATCACATATGGAATAATAAATACTTAGAGGTCATTTCAGGAAACAGCGTTTTTAAACCCTGATTTGTTGTATCCAAACGAAGGAACTACCATCAGATAATAGTGCACAGATAATGATTAAGGTTTTTGAAACTCAGTTTTCCAGTATTACATCCTTCCTTGAAACGCTCATGGTTTTACCCATCTTTGTTTATTCTTACACTTCTTGCTTAAAGATAACTCATTCAGATGCTTATAGGCAAGCAGTTGCCTGTTTTGTGTATGGGTACCAGCATATATTCGTGAAGTAAAGATAAGATTTTAAACACACCTTCTGATTATACTGCTGATCCATGTCATGGTGAACGTAGCTAGATACCGTCAACACCTAAATAAAGTCATAGATCAAGTGTGTAGCGTCATATAAACCTTCAGCCACCAGGGTGCAGTGTGACACTAAGAAACTATATAACGCTGACCAAAAGCCATTAAAACAGCATAGCGGACTAATTTGATTCAGTTTTTATTCGTTACTAAGTTCCTTAGTTCATGAATTTATTCATGTATTAATTTAGATTCTGGCAGCATAGGGTGCAAGACAGGAACCAAACCAAAACTACACGAAATAAATTACAGGGCTCACGTGCGCGTACACACACACTGTGACACTTTTATTCTAACACATATCTTAAGAAATGTAAGAAGAAAGCCAGAGTACCCAGAGGAAACCCATACTGACAAAGCAAGAGCATGCAGAATCCCCACAGGCTGAACTGGGAATCGAACCCAGGTTTCTGGAGCTGTAAGATAATAGCCTGAAGCACTTTACAAATTTTTCACTTCAAACAATCTACCTGTGCTGCGTCACGCTAACGCAGGTGGCTAGTGCAGTCGCCTCACAGCTCCATAGATCCCAGGTACGATTCTGTCTGTGTGGATTTGGCATGTTCTGTTTGTGTCTGCGTGGGATCCTCTGAGAGGACAGTGTGTGCGTGTGTATCCTGCAGTGGAGTAATGCTTGTGTAGGTTTAGGCCTAGCTCCCCCCCCCCGGGGGACTCACACTCACATAATCTGAAAGCCACAGGAGGGCAGTGTCTTCATTTCATAGTGGTTTAAGACTTTTAAGAACAGCCATACAATCATATGGTTAAAAAAGATATACAAGATAACCTTGTCTGGTTGTCTAGATGATATTCTTTTGTTTCTTTGTGTGTTTCTTAGTTTTATTTATCCTCACATAAAGGGCAATATTTACAACAGACACAGGATGCCAGTCCATCATAGTGCACACAATCACACACTCATACTCATGTTCACACACTAAGGGGCACTGTAGAAACACTAATTAACCTAACACACGTTTTTGGAATGAGAGATGAAAAGAGAGTATCTGAGAAAACCCACATAGACACAGGGAGAAAATGCAAACTCCACACCCAGGGTGTGGGTCCAGGGTTGGGATCGAACCAGGGATCTTGGACCTATGAGGCGGTAGTGCTACACACAGTACAAACTTTTTTAAAATGTGTTAATGTCTTTATATTTTATGTTTGCTGTGTTTCATGTACTGACAATACATAGTCATTCATTCATTTATTAATTCATTATCTTCCGCTTCATCCACATGGGGTCGTGCTGGCGCCCACCCGGCAACTCTGGGCACAAGGGCAGGAATAACCCTAGAGGGGGTGCCAGTCCATTTTAGGGCACACACACACATAGTCACACACTAAGGGCCACTTATTAGAGACACCAATTAACCTAACACACATGTCTATATACTGTGGGTTGAAACTGGAGTACCCGGAGTAAACCCACTCAGACATGGGTAGGACATGCAGACTCCATATAGAAAGGACCCAGGCCGGACCATCCTGGGACCTTCTTGGAAATACATATTTAATTATTTCTAACATTTTTTTAATTGTTTAATTATAATTAAATCCAAGAAATGACAAAAAAACGTACGCTCAGTTGGATTGGTTCTGGATTGTATCCTGATACGATTTTTCCACAACCATTTACACTCACAGTTCTCAACTGGAACACCAGTCAGCCAGATTAAAATGTGGTCTTCTTTCAGGACTGAATACAAGACCAGAGGAGACTATGAGCCTAGAAAACCATGCTCGGGTTCCATCCACAACCTTACACAGTACTTACTGCATACACAGCGAGTCCTCATATACGTTTCAAAAGCTACTGAAGTAGAGCTCAAGAGGTTCAAGGCTAATAGCAGTAGAGAAAGTCTCTCCTAGCAGTCCTCTGAGTGGTGTGCTCACATAATATCAGCAGCAATGACACCATTGTAGTAACTTACATTTACATTGTCAAAAAACTAAATGAAAACTTATGATAGGCAACAGTTTATCCTGCCAGCAGCAGAAGAAATGATCGCTGGGCTAAGTGGGTCCATGCTGTTCTCATCATTGGAAGCTACAGCAGGGTTCTGGCCAATTCCACACGACAAGGACGTCCAAAGATTAACTTTTATCACAACCATTTTCCCAACTGCTTTATTTGGCTCCATTTTGGCATTAGATATGCCTCATCAATTTTCCAAATGAAAATAGCGGAAACAGAGACCGACCTGTGCCTACGGAGGATTCTGGAATAGCAGGAGAAGGCCACAGACCCTGGGCTGAACACAGACAAATGCATGCTGAGGCAGAGAGAGCTACATTTCCTAATTCAGTCGATGGTATGCAACCAACCAATCAGCAATCAGTGGACTTCTACCCAGGAAGAAATTAAACTGACCCTGGTCAAATAGTTGGCACAATACCCAGCAGGCCTACGTAACCTGCTTGGAATAAAAGCCAGTACGGATACAATATGCATACGCCTAAAATAGAAGCTTCGCCAACATCAAAATGAGAGTCATAGAAGGAAAACAAAAACATTACCGATGCAAAATGGTGCTTTATGCATTATGCTCGGTTCCAAATAGCCAACGATCTCTGCTAAACATATTGGTTTTGTGTGTAACTGCAATACATTTTAAAAAGGGGGTTGGCCGATCAGTAATAATTCACTTACTTTACAGTGGTGTGTGAAAGGTGTGTGAGTGTTAATAGGACTGAAAAAAACACCATCAGTCCTAAAAGTAGATTCACAATTTAAGAAATATGACAAAATAGCATATATTTCTTTATTGAGAAAAACAATCCAATGTTACATATCTGTGGTTGGCAAAAATATGTGAACCTTTAGCAGCTAATCTTAAAGTGAGAACAGAATCAGGTTTTGTCGATCAGTGGGATGTCAGTCAGGTGTAAAGTGGACACCCTTTCTGCATTTGAAGAGCAGGGATCATGGGAACATTTATTGAAGCCCAAAGTTGCCCAGTCAGAGTGTGTACAAATGGAAGACATTCAAGACCGTTGTTACACTTCCCAGGGGTGGTCATCCAACAAATACCCAAAAGCAGGGTCTGTAATAGTTTGTAAGGCCAGAAAGAAAGCCAGTGTAACATATAAGCAACTAAAGTCGACTCTTAAATTGCCTATTGTTAGTGTTCATGAGGCCACCATAAAGAGAACACTGAACAACATTAGCATTTATGGTTGGGTTTCAAAGGTGAATGCAACTGCTCTCAAAAGTGAACATTGTTGCCTGACATGTTGCACGTGGACTATCAAGGAGGCTAGGGGAAAATGGATGGATGAGACCAAAATCCAAAAACGACTTTCATTATCACAAAAGAGTTAGACCTGCAGAAAGAAACACACTGTATGTCAGCATAAGAATCGTATCTCATTTGTGAAACATAACGTTAGTACCACAGTTCGGGCCTGTGCTGCTGCATCTGGGCCAGTATGGGTTGAAATCATTGCTGGAACAATTACTTCTGAATTGTGCCATTATTATTTGTAAATTCTAAAGCCAAATGTCAGACTATATGTTTGTGGGATGAATGTGGATCATGCAGTAACAGATCGGACCTGAGCACACAAATTGTTAATGGTCAATGACAGACTTAAATCGTAAAGTACAATATAATAGAAGGTCACATAATATAAGATTCTTGTAGTAAATTATTGCTGTCTCATTTGAATAATTGTTTACCCATTTACTTTTAGGATTTGTATGAATCTTTGATGTCAGATTTATGCAGAAATCTAGAAAATTATTAATTGTCCGTAAACTTGTGCAGTGCAGTGCCTTAACTTCTGCATCACCTTGCTCCCATGGATCAATTTTTGAAGTAATATCCCATGCAACAAAGCATCCACTGTGAATTAATAAGGTCTGACTTTTGTATCACTGTACCTTTCTACCCTGGTGTTGCAATAAATTGTGTTTTACCTTCTGAGATTTTAGAGCTGGTTCTGTAGAGGTGTACTCCCGTGCAGCTCTGTCACATTAAAGCAGTGTAAACAGATGAACACTCTTTCAATGATCCAGGGAAATGGTTTATGTGCTAATAATAATGTCTACATTGCCCCAGGTATTTCACAGAGCATTAGTAAAAGCTATAGGGACAAGCTGTGCTAGTCTTCTCAGGAGTACTCTATATTTCCTGGAAAGAAATATATGTGCACCTGAATTAGGAATGTGAGTTTACCTCACACAGGATCCCACTGCCCGTAAGCTACCAATAAACACAAATGTATTCTCATTTCTTTTCTACCAAGATTTTAGTGGAGCGTGAGATTGAGAAACTTTCTGTAATATTAGCTAGAAATGAGCATATGTGAAGCTAATACTTCCTAAAATTATTGCGGCGCAGCCACGCTGATCCAGAGTGACTTACAAATGTTAGTGTGTTATGTTAGAAATGTTACAGACCAAGCGATTAAGTGGTTAAAGACCTTGTTTAAGGACTTGAACCATCATGTTTTGGGCCAATAGTCCAGGACCATAAACACTTAGAGCATGAAGGACAAATTTTACAGTGCACTGCTAGAACTAATTGCTGGGAATACTGCATCCCATACTGCAAATTGTGCATTTTATCCACAAACATAAGGTCAATAATACATAAAGGAATAGCTCAAGTAAATGTATTTACAGCGGCACATTAACGTTTGTGAATCCTTTTCAAATTTTCTGTATTACTGCATATATATGACCTAAAACATCATCAGATTTTCATCTAGTAGATAAAAGGAACAAATTAGAAAAACATATTATACTCAGACATTTCTTTAGTGTAGAAAATGATCCAGTGTTACATATATTTGAGTGGCAAAGGTATTCGAACCTCCAGAATTACTGGTTAATTCATTCAGGTGTTTTCAATCGATGGGATGACAGTCAGGTGTGAGTGGGCGCTCTCTTGTATTTAAGGAACAGTCTGATCTTTAAATACAAATTGTTTCATGGCATGAACAAATTAAATCCTTAAGACCTTAAAAAAAAGGACCTTACCCCTTAGAAAAGGGTCTTAGGGACCTTTGTTACCAGGATTCAAGACCATTGTTACCATTTAGATTATTTAGCAGATGCTCTTATCCAGAGCGACTTACAACTCTTACAATTCAAGCAATGGTGGGTTAAGGGCCTTGCTCAAGGACCCAACTGTGGCAGCCTGCAGAGGTTTGATTTGACCATCAGGTCCAGAGTCCAGTAGCTTAACCGCTAGGCTAGTCCCTGGATTCGAGACCATTCTTACCAGATTGAGCAACAAAGATCACTTGTAGAGCATGATCTCTTTATATGCAAAGTCACACAATAAACCAGGATAACTTCTAGGCAACTAAAGGCCTATCTAACTTTGACTGTTAATTTTCAGGAAAAGACTGAACAACAACAGTGTGCATGGCAGGGTGACAAGCAGAAAGCCATTGCTCTCCATAAAAACCATTGTGGCACATGGACAATTCAGAAAGCTATTGGAAAAACATTTTATGGACACACGAGGCTGAACTAGAGCTTTTTGGTTTAAATTAGAAGTATTATCCCCGGAGAAAGGAACCAGAATAAGAACCTTATCCCATTTGTAAAACATGGAGATGATATCTAAAAATGGATGGC
Source organism: Parotocinclus haroldoi (assembly GCA_034779995.1). Taxonomy (NCBI): domain Eukaryota; kingdom Metazoa; phylum Chordata; class Actinopteri; order Siluriformes; family Loricariidae; genus Parotocinclus; species Parotocinclus haroldoi. The sequence continues at coordinate 61,204 of JAUZST010061308.1, forward strand.
CATCATAGCTGGAACAAAGAATTATGAATTATAAATTAAAAAGGCAAATGACAGAACACCTTGCTGTGATCCACCAAACATCCCAGAAATGAAGCTCTTCAGTTTGCAGAGTTAATGTGTTTTGAGAGTTAATTTGTTAATGAGACAAAAATAGGCCCTCAAGAAGTGCCGTTTATTGCTGCTGGCCCTTACCACCGAGCCACCGGAGTTACATTCTGCATTTAGCTAGGCTGATACATAGAATTATGTCAAAAATGCTGGCATGTAAATTTGCTGTGAGAGGATCTTAATGGTCATGAAGAAGATGGCCCATCCTATGATAACACGTTCAACGCAGTCTTACCTTTGACTAATGAGGAGAGCTTGGTGTCAGGCCATCGGCATAGCACTTCAAGAACTGGAGAATCAGCTAAAGGTGCTGCTCAAGATAGCTATATTTAAACTGTCTGTGTAGTCACCTGTGACTCCAAATGTGATTACATTTTTCAGTCACAGAAACATACTGTACAGTAACTTGGTTTAGTATTTCCAGTAGTTTATTTCAGACTAGGCACATTCTCCAGCTGTTCTCTGGGCAGGTTTTAACGTTAAGTTCATAATGCTACAAATAGAACCTAATATTGTAGATGAGACAATTGAATAGACAGGGTGACAGTTTGGCAGATAACCCAATTTATCCTGCTGATATAACTTGTACAATATACATAAGAGCTTAAATATGGTTCAGTAGTACCATGAATAGCAGTTTGAGCTGCTTTTCAAGCACTAGGATCGCTCGGCTGAATACATGACAGCAGGGTCTCCTCATTAGTAGAAAACAAGGAGTGTTCGTCACTGCCTGTTGGAGTATTGGATTCGCCATTTTTTCATCGGTAGTAAGGCCCGCTGGCAGTAGCTTTTCTTTGACTGAATTATACTGGCGAGCAGCACGGTGGCTCGGTGGCTAGCACTGCTGCCTCACAGCAAGAAGGTCCTGGGTTCAATTCCAGGGTGATGTGGCCCCGGTCCTTTCTGTGTGGAGTCTGCATGCTGTCCCCATGTCTGTGTGGGTTTACTCTGGGTACTCTGGTTTCTTCCCACAGTCCAAAGACACGTGTGTTAGGTTAATTGGCGTCTCTAAAAATGTCCAGTGTGTGTCTGTGTGTGCCCTGCGATGGCTTGGTGCCCTGTCTAGGGTTGTTGCGCCCAGAATTACAGAGTATGCTGCTGGAGGATAATGAATGAATGAATGAATTATACTGGGCGAAATAACTATGTACAGAATGTGTAGGTCATTTGCACCATATGTGATGTGATCGATTAGTTGTATTGCCACCACTGGACAGTGAAACGTTTCAACGTGGCAGGAACATAAAGTACATAAAGCTGTTTGAACAACAGTCAACGTGTGTTGTTTTATATGTGCTGGTTCACAGCGCCACACCGTGGAATTCAATAGTACTGCTTTGACTGTTGTAGACTTAAAAAAATGTTATCGTATTGATTTGGAAAAAATAAAATACAAATCCATTACAGGTGATTGTTTATGTACTACATGGGATGTTCGGTTTCACTTCAATTTCATTCAAATGAATTAATGAAATGTTTACTACAGTGTCTATACTCAATTTCCCGGACACTTCCAAAGGGATCAATAAGTTTATCCTTATCCTTATCCTTATACATTATTAATCAGAGTGGAATTCAACATTTTAATAAATCCAGTGATCACATCTAAATGTAGAATAGCACTGTTCGTTCATTAAACTTCAACTATTTATTCCTGCTGAACAGCACAGCACAGTGAGCAACAGAAGTTTTGATGCATCGGACAAAGGTCTAATAGACACTGATTGGATCCTGTGCATTTCTAGACTCTGTGCTACAATACACTACAGTACACAGTATTTGCATTTACATTTAATCTTTTAGCTGAAGCTCTTACAGATTTACAGCCAAAGCAGTTGTTAGTTAAGGGCCTTTCTCAAGGATCCAACAGTTACAGCCTGGCAGAGATTGGGTTTGATCCCTAAATCTTGTCCAAAGTCCAGTATATATGGTATACACAGGTATGCATCTTATAGCATCTTATGTCACGGAATGCATCATGGATGTTAAGTGACAAACAGTGGTAATTAAGTGTTCAGATGACCTCCAGATTGCATAATGTGCGGTTTGACAAAGTGTGTGTTGGGTATTAATACAGGACATAACTGTATAGAAAATGCATTTCAAGTTGGCAGCAGTTCCTCTCCATATGGGATTTAGGTCACACTACCATCCTTAAAATATATTCTAATATACCTCCCACTAGGGGTGCGCAATATGTATCCACTCCAAAGATATCATAATTGTTTTAACCATGTGTGAGCTGACATTAGCTGACCACAGTTATTTCATCACCAGTAAAGACGGCTAATCAACGAGCTTAGTTTACCATTATTCAACTAGCCCAGGATAAAATGTACTATGAGATTTCCTAAATCTGCTTTGACAGTTTTAATGTGAACTTTCACAGGTTGACTATAAAGTTCACAGTTCTACTATAATTTTTTGATGGTAATTTAGCCACTTCGTGGTTCTACTGTCAAATTTCATACTGCAAGTGAAAAGTTCATTGACTATAAACTGGCTATGAATTATTTGACAGTTTTACTGTGGATTTTGATGGTTATTTGGCCACTTCATGGTTCTACTCTCAAATTATATATATATATATATTTCCCTTGGGACTCACTGTGCAAAAGATATGTACTATAACATATCTAAAAGGCACTGTGCCAATTCATGCAGTTAAGAGATGGGCTGAAACAACTGAATATTTTAGTCAAACGATATAAATTGCCTAAGTACCGTCCAATTATCGGTAGCAAAATCCCACAAAATATCGAGCCTACCTTTCACGGAAAAAACGTGCACTTCATGCGGATCTGGCAACCCGTACAATATGACTAACGAATGACTAAAGTTGTTTTTGGTTTGAACGTGTCTGAAATCTGTCTGGTTAAGTCTAGAAATTAAATGATTTTGGTTTTAATCCCGATTTAATTATTTTTGTAAGCTTTACTATCGGGCTCAACCCGTTTATCTAAGCACCTGTTGTATTTTGCAGGTGATGGCGCTGTTGCAATGTGCTGCGTAGTTTCACCGTTTTAACCTGTCCTCTTGTTCGCTTTGTGGAGGTGTTTCTGATGTCCTTTGCGCAGAACAGGTAAATTCAGCATTCACAACTTCGACTATCCGCGAGTTTTAACGGAGAAGACGCTTTAACATTCATGAGAAAAAGTTCGGAACTTGTTCAGGACCGCATCCGCAACCTGTTGCTCGTATAAGGCTGCTGTTAGCGAACACGGCTTAGTCAGCTATAGCTAGGTTAGCTTAGCTACCTGGTTAGGTAGTCGGCGTTAAACCAGTGTTGTTTAGAGCAAACTATCAAGATATAACGAAATAACAGACTCGTGTGATCGAGTAGACCTCGGAGCTTCTTTACAACAGCGTTTAATAGTGAAATAAAGAGCAATATCAGTGGCTGTCACTTGGCTTTCCTTAGCACAGGTAAGTTCTTTGGAACTCAAATCTACCTATCGCTATATGACGTCTGTACACTCGTTGACTTATCCATGCAAGTAAACAACGTTTTCTAAATTAAAATACTTCTATCAAATTACTCATAATAACTTAGAAAATATTCTGACTATTCGGTCTTTATGCACCTGTCACTGTTTCTGGAGCTATACATGCCTGGTTTGACCTTAACATTCGTTGCAGATCGGCGCAATTTAACAATGGCATTGGTTTTAGTAAGAGCAGCGTGAAGTGGCAACTGTGGCAAATGATTTGTTTTATTGTGTTACAGTTGTGATTTAAACCAGATGTTTATTTCAGTAATTCCAAGTTCAGTTCAGGTTGAATGTGTTCTCATTTACCAGAATATCATAGCTCCTGCACTGTACTCTATTATATACACTTACTGGCCACTGCATCTGCCCCTCGTTACCATATAAAGTTGCTTTATAGTTCTACAATTACAGACTGTAGTCCATCTGCTTCTCTACTTTTAGTCCCCTTTACTCCCTGATGGTCAGGAGATCAGGTACTGCTTGGATGGTGGGTCATTCTGCATTGCAGTGCCACTGACCTGGTGAGTTGTGGTGCTATCAGTGTTGCCAACACCTCAGTAAGGAAAGTGGCTATAGGCTTTCCTAAAAGTCTGTCGGCCTGTTTGAATAAGGGTCCATTTGCATGTAAGGGAGGAATAACATTGTGGGAGAGACAAAAAGTAAGTGAAAAAACACCCTACACATGTTTAGAACCACAAATGAAAATTCCTATATTGATTTGTTGTTTTATAGGTCATCAATAGGCCAAAATAACACGACTTTCATGCGTTATCAGACTCGCATTGTATAAATCAATTTTGTCCCATAATGTTAGAATATCAAATTTAATCAAAGTACTGTTACGTGGAGCGGAACTCTCCTCTTTGTGACCTGAAAAGAGACCCTGGCAGAGTTACTTATTGTACTGAAAGAACATTATATTATTAAGAACAAGAGCAGCGTTGGCTTTGAGCATGCTCAATTTTTAAAAACAGTCGTTAAAGGAGTCTGAAAAGTCGCTAAGTTGGCAACACTGGGTGGTATGCGTGTATCAGGCTGGAGTTTTAAGCACATTCGTCTTACTGCTGGATTGTACGTAGCATCCTGTAAGTACTGATGAATTTGAGGATGACAAGAAAACTGTCCGGCAACTGTCTTAAAACATAATGCTTAAAATATACTCCAGTATACATCTCACTAAAGACGTGCACTTCAGATGAATGTGGGGAAATTCAATCGACAAGGTGGAGCGATCAGTGTGTCTGTTAGAGTGCATAGTGTGTGACCACAGTGAAAAAACTCTAGCAGCACTGCTGTCTGATCCTTTTGGACCAGCCCCATAAGTGTGTCAGGGAAGTGCTGATAATGGTCCACTATTCAAATCGAACCTGTTCTGTGCCAGGTCTGTGGGGTTCCTGACCATTAGAGAATGGAGTAAGGGGGCTAAAAGCTTGGAGAGAAACAGATTAACTACAGTCAGTAATTGTGAACTACAAAGCACATCTGCATCTGTGGAATCTTCAAAGCAGAAGCTTGCTTTCCATGTCTGTTCTCAGTTGTCTGGCTGTAACGATTTATCAATTGTTAACGTCACCTGGGTCTTTACTCCTGATTGTTGTTTGACTGATCTTTGTACAGTTGAGGGGAGATCTCAAAATAAATATGAAGCGATTAAAAGAGACGCATTTGATTTTATTTCATTCAACAAGATCATCAGAAATGCAAATTAAAAAAAAGTTCAAAAAGTTGTTCGCTTATGCAAATGGCGATTGTGTAGTAAGTGATATATTCACGGGGCGAACAGAAGCATGTTAAACTGGACGAGAGCACCCCCACATTGACTGTTCAGTAGGGTGTATGGTCACCCAAGACTGGCAGAAAACACCGACAGTGGTGGGGGATGGGCAGGATCAGATTATCCTGCAGTTCTTGTGGGATCCTCTTCATATTCATATAATGCTGGTTTGAAATGCAGTTGAACACACTGTAATACAGTCTGGGAATTTGAATACTACTTTAGCGTATGCCAGTTCAGCCTGATGAATTTAAAGCATGAGACAGTGCAGCCTGCTGTGTGTCAGCTAAATGCAGATGGCAGGGTGATTTGGAAGTTTCGGATATGGCATTGAGGAGAAAGGCGCTGAAACTATTGAGACGCTGGTTTCTGTTTTAAAATAAAGCCAGCCCCCAGCTTGGCACATTCCTGTTCACGACTCGTGGGTGATTAGCGAGTCAGGACAAGTGCCTTGTGGTACAGATGTGCACAGCATGAGACTTTTGGAGAGAAGTTGGAGAGATATGAAGCATTCATATCCATGAATCCATTTCAGAACTGACTTTAGCCGACATGTTGGAGTCCTCTGTTGTTTTCTGGTTAAACTTGATTTGAAGTTAAGCAATGATCTTGGTCGAACATGTGCCGTAGCAAGTCTGGAGTTGTCATGTGGATACAACACAAAAAGCTCGGAATTTGATTTGTGCCTGGAAGGGATTGTCAAACGGGGATATTAATAATTGATTATTTGTGTCTGGGGATGTTTGTGCTGGTTTGGACAGAAGGTAGTTAAACAGCATTGCATTGATTTCCAGTACATGGTTAATCATTACATAAATACTGAGCCAGCCAGAGTGTGCTGTGATTTATTTATTTATTTTTTCTCGTAGGTGACCTCTTTGGAGACACTGTAGTTCACTGTACTTTGCTGTTTTTAAATTAAACAATGCTTGCCTGTTTTACTCAGCAGAACTAATAAAGTAAAAGCAAAGCCAACCATTTTGTTTTACCTCCGCTTATGCTGGTCAGGGTCATGAGGGAGGGCCTGGAGCGTAATCTAGAATTCACAAAACGGCTCCTGGTCTCTGTTGTAAGACATACCTGTGTTTTGCAGTCAGGCCTACATGGACCGTTTCTAGCAGCTGGCTCTGAACCACCAGAGCTGCAAAATAAACAGTTGTGGGCGTTTTGTCATGTTCAAGAAACCAGTTTGAGACTATTTAAACTGTGACTCGTCATGCTGCTGGAAGTAGCCACAGAAGATGGCACAGTGGTAAAAAAGGGATGGGCATGGTCAACAACAATAGTATTGTGGTGCTCAATTGGTATTGAGGGGTCCAACGTGTGCCAAGAGAAACCCCTCACTCCATTACACCAGCACCAGGCTGAACCGTTGACACAAGGCAGGATGGATCCATGCTTTTATGATGTTTACTCCAGATTTTGACCTTAACATCCGAATGTCATAATATCGGTACTCGTGAGACCAGGCAATATTTTTTTCCAATTTTATTGAGCCAGTGCAAATTGCAGCCTTAGTTGCCTCCTCTTAGTTGGCAGGCATGTCACCTGATGTGGTCTTCTGCTGTTGAAGCTCATCTGCTTCAAGTATTGTGCATATTGGGAAGGTTTTCTGAAGTACTCAGACCAGCTTGTGTAAGACCTTTCTTCTCCATTTCTGATGCTTGGTTTGAACTGAGCAGGTTTGACTTGACCATGTCTGTATTCCCAAATGTAATGAGGTGCCTTCATGTGATTTGTTTATTATTAGATGTTTATATATATTTATATAGAGCTGTTGAAAATTGTACATAATAAAGGGACTTGTATTACTAGGGCTGTTATGCCTCAGGTATCCAAAATTCTCTTGCGAAAGTAAGAAAGCTGCTGCTAAACCTTTAACTTACCAGTTGCTGACATAATGTCGGCAAACAACATTTTGGGGCGGGTTCATAGATTTCTACCTGGCAGGGACAGAATGGTCCTGATGTTCAAAAAGTTAAAATGGCAGTTTTCTTGATGGAGAGAGATGTGTTGTCATTTTTTTGGCAGCTTCTACTTTGGGGCGCATATAGTTAGCTAAAAGAAGTTAAACAATAAGTTTGTTACAGGTGCTCTTCCTGTGGCAGTGTGGTGGTAAGATATGCAACCATGAGTGCATGAGTGGTTTGGGAAAAGAAAAGTGTAATTAAAGCAGATTTCTTTGACATTTTGCTACACCTGATTTGTGGTTGCAGCAATTGTTCTTTACACAATGATCTAGGCGAACTAGTCCTCCTTTGTCAATTTGTTTACTTCCTGAGGTGACGTGTTTTACTTGGCTGTCTCATGATGGAATAAGCCTTCACTGCTCACAAAAAATAGGGGATACACTCCATCATGGGATATTGAATTTTGAAATATCCCAAAATGTTTGTCAGCAATGTATTCGAAATCACATTCTCACCCTTCTTTTGTGTCAATTGTTGGCTTACTGTTACTCATATTTTGTGAGAATATGAAAAGTAGTTCTGACCTGATTGTCTATTACACCCTAGGGGACTCATTCAGCCATGTCAGGTCATGCACAATAGCGCTGAACTGCAACTCTGCAAACTGAACTTATGGCTGAATTCTAAATTCTGGTAACAAAAAGTATTGTTTTTTTCAAAGAATTGATTGTTTTTCTTCATATTATTTGCATAATATGTAATAAAAGGAGAAATGTAGGGAGGAATGATACCTGACCGCTGTATCTCTGAAGGCTATTTCAGATATTTTTAAAAGATTTTTTAGACATTTTTGTTGCAGCCAAGTAAGTGGAAATAGCAAGGTTTTTCAAAAATCATAATACATTCTTTTGGGTCTGTTCTTTTTGTTTCTAGCCATCTGGATTTTCTCATGTTCTCACATACTCTGACCCAGTCCTGCCCTGTATTGATTCATCTCTCCATTTTTGAATTTTCTTATTCATATCCTCTGCTGTTTAAACCCCTTGTGGAAGTGGGTGGTAGTGAAGCAGCATACTTTTTGTATATAATTGTACATTGAATTCAAGCCTTCCTAAGATCAATTTGTTTGCTATCCTTGTTTGTTTCTGCTCTTTGGCCCGGTCAGACAGCAAACGATTAGGCGAAAAATATAGTTTTTCTCTTTAAGCTGAAATTTTAGCGCAAATCTAACATTCTTGAATCGCTGCCTTGATTTAATTCACTTAAGACTTAAGGAAATACTCGGGTTGGTTTTTAATCTGTTGTCAGTTTACATAATCTCCAGTGTACTGCCGGTAGAATTACCACAAATCAGAAGGGTTTGCACGTTTTATCGTGCCAAATGGGAAAACGATTTTCTAATGCTAATCTTATAAACGTGGGTTTCAATAACTTTTATGTCTGTGTGACTTGTCCCTTAAGTTCAATACTAACAGTTTCATTCAGGGAAATGCCATTGGTTTGGCCTGATTGTGTTTGGATTGCAGTGATACACTGACAATTACATTTTCCATCATTTGTTGAGTGTTAGCGGCATTGATCTGAACCGATAATCTTAAAGTAAACCAGTCGACACAGAGCTCATCTGTCAGGTGTAACACATTTCTGGCATACAGTTGTGTATAAAAGTTTTAGGCCAGTATTAAGTTTGTTATTTTACCAGTTCTGTAATAACCATATATAAGAATATTGTAATCTCTTTATTTTGAAACAAACAGGGAAAAAACAGGAAATATGTTTGTGCACACAGAAAAAAATAATAGCAATACATGACCAGTGTGATTAGCACCTCAGGGGTGGGAATGTTAATTTGCTCATGACAAACTAGTGTGTTAATATAATATTGTCTATTGTGAATATAGCCATTGAAACATTCAATAAAACTAATAAACAAACAAATAAATCTCAGGTGTGTAAAAGTGGTACTGAATCTCTACAAGGCATTGAGGCAATTTCTGTTTTTTTTCCCCAAATGCTATTAAGCACATCTCATGATGGACCTGATAGACACGGCATAACATAACGATACCCATAGAATGAAGAACCCAGCATGACATCTAATGTGTGGCACACTTTACACACTTTTGCCTAAGGCTCCAGTATTCAGAAGTCTTCAAGTACATTTTACACTCAGCCATAATATTAATGGGAAATGGAACTTAATTTGATCGGGGCTAAGAAATGGTAATAAAACTTTATTACCGTTCTTTTTCTTTTAACTGCTAGAATTGAACACTTGCATGCCACTTTTGATTTCTAGTGATTTTTTTCCAGACGTTCCCAAACTCTTGAACCCCTGACCCATTTATGATTCCTGCCAGATACTTTAATCACATCCTTTGCTATTTAAATCTGTTGTTTGAAGCAGGTGAAGCCATTCAGTTTGAGATACATTTACAACTTTTAGCAACCTTTCCATGGTAACACGCAACGGATCAAAAGCAGTTGGACAACAACTCTACTAGATGTAATTATTACACTGAGCTTCTTAAAGACTGATTACTTGTTTAAATAATCAGATGACTGTGATTTACTATCTAGGTTTAGTATGTGAACAGTGATTTCATAGTTTATTAAAATAGGTATGCACGTTCACTTTATCGACTGAGATCTTAAAATGACTCTGGACTCTACAACTATAAACAGCTGGTCATCTCAACAGCCAGTCAACACTACAGATCCAGGAGCAGAGGCGGGAGTTAAGGTTTAAGAGCACACGTCCTGTGTATATATGTAACTACCTACGTTTCGGTGTGTGTGTGTGTGTGTATAGATATATATAGATAGATAGATAGATAGATATATTGTGTATATATAGATAGATGTGTATATATATATATATATACACACACACACACACACACACATATATATACATATATATACACATATACATACGTATACAGAGAGAGAGAGAGAGAGAGAGAGAGAGAGAGAGAGAGAGAGAGAACAGAAGTAAACTTTGTGATTGCCTCCACAGAGGACAAAGGATAGTGATCAGTGATCTCATCAGTATGTATGCTGTGCTGTAACCAGAACTGTCTCTATTAGCCCCTCATATCTGGAATGGGAAACAAACGTTCTATCCGCTAACATACAATAACTAATTAAACATCTGGTCGAAGTGGTAAATGCAACATTCTGGCCTGCTACACACACGGCCATTTTCCCAAAAAGAGTAACAACTGTTCTCCTGAGACCATCCTAAATTTACTTTTTACATAATTAAGCAGCAGAATTGCTTATTTCCCAAAAGAGACAAAAAGTAATGTTAGAAAAGACTCCATCTAGTTCTACTCAAACTGCAGACCAGTCTATACATGACCCTGAATGATTCCACCATCCATTAGACACCTTTCACAAAATGATGTTATGACTACTGTTACTTATATATTTACACACACGCACGCACGCACGCACGGTGTATAGTTCTTCCTTTCATTAATAGAGGTGGGCAGCAGTGCTTTAAAATCCTTAGTCTGTCTCATAATCAGAACCAGCATGCAGTCAGTGAGCAGAGATGAACCACTGTGCAGTCAGATGAATTGATCTATAAGAAAAGAAAGGAAAAAAAAAAAGGTCCGACAGCCCTCACCATTTTAACACCAGAAAAAGCCAATACCCGACATCAAAAGCCCCAAAACAACAACTAAAAGCCAAAACAGAACCTGAAAGTGACGATAGTTCTCGCCCATATATGGTACTACAGTGCACAATCTGGGTCGGGATATGAGAGAGAACAGCTCCATTAGCAGAGATTAGTTTAGAGACCTCATCACTGCCATCTTCCTGTCCTGTCTGTGTCAGGTTTCCAACTCACCAGAGGCCTCAGTTTTGGGGTTCCCTCATGTCATGAGGACTGGATTTGTTCTAGTGCAAGCATTCCAGGAGTTGCTCATGAGGCAGGATTCAGGGTGCACTAATCGGAGCAAAAAAGAATGCCATTTTCTACACCATCCTTATAGCAAACCAACCCATCTCAGCCTTGATATACAGCCTTGTGTTTACAAAATCCCAAAGTTCTTGACCTAGTATTTATGGGGTGTATAATTATTAGATTAGCCTGATTTACACTACTTTTTTAGGCAGTCTTGCTATTCCTCTAGGTTTCCTGACCCAACAGGGCGTATTTCTATGGAAGTATTTCTCACATTGCTGCTGAATGATGCAGCTCTGGGGAGCAGAAGCAGGTTATCATGTGGTTTAATATGCAGAGGCATACATCAATAAGACAAACGCAGAGAAAACAGGGGCCCTGGCAGCCCGCGACATGCCGCGCTTGGTGGAGAAGAGCGTCGCCTGTCACTGAAAACTGAAAAATACTTCACATGCCACTAATCTTTTACATATTTTCAAAGGCCAGATCTGCCATACATGAGGCGCTCAGAGGCAACATGAAGCTCTTAATGTGTGTGTGCGTGTGTGTGTGTGTGTGTGTGTGTGATCCCAACAGCGCGTGTTAGCATGCGCTGACTTATTGATCACCTGTGTGTGCTTTTAATAAAGTTTATTCCTATGTATATGAATCTTTGGTTGTAGGGACGGACTGTCACAGATAAGGGACAATGTTTTATTCTTTTTTATACTCAAATGAAAGCCAACACAGAGAAACATGGTTAATGATAAGATGTTTGTTTGTTTATTTGGTTTTGCTTAACGTTGCAAGTACCAGGTTGGACCCAATTTCACCTTGCTGCCTTATTTCTTCGTAGCAGAGATGCAACATCCTCAGAAATGTTGGTCCATATTGACAAGGACATAATCCCATTTGCACATCCCAAAATCCGAGATCGGGTGACCGGGGAGGACTCTTGAGAACAGTGAAGTCATCATGTTCAAGAAACCAGTTTGGGATTATCTGAGCTTTGTGACATTGTGTGTTATCCTGCTGGAATTAGCCATCACAAGACGAGTATCCTGTGGTCCCACTGCACCAGCAGCGGCAACCTGAACTGTTGATACAAGACAAGATTGGTCCATGTTTTTGTTGTCCACCAAAATGTTGACCCTACCATACAAATGTCACAGACTCATCAGGCCAGGCAACTTTTTGTGTGTTTTTATCCAATCTGATCATCTGCTTCAAGGTTTGTTCATTCAGGGAATCTCTTCTCTGGCATTAATAAGGAATTCGACTAGAGATCCCAGAACTTTCTGAAACACTCAAATCACTGCAGCCGCTATAATAACCAACAATGACACGTTTAAAGTCCCTGAAATCACCATTCTTCCCCATTCCGATGCTCGGTTTAAACTTCAGGAGCAGATCGTCTTAATCAGATCCACATTTCCTAAATGCACCGCTGGTTAGATATTTGCATTAACGAGCAGTTGAACAGGAAACAGGAGTACTAAAGTAGTCACGAGTTCTGTAGTTCTGAGTAGTAATGCTTTAACAATAAAGAATTGGATATCGAGACAGCGTCACCGCCAGTGACCTTGAATTAGCTAAAAATTTGTTTAGCTATAATCGAATGGCCCTTGAGAATTAGCATTCAGCTCATGCACATCAGGTGTGTGTTGTGTGTTATTTTGCTTTTGCTACAGCCGCTATTGATTGATTGATTGTGCTCACAACCAAGGACCCATGGAAAGTCACTGGCACCAATATTTTCACTCCATGCCCCTGCTTCGATTATTTGGCAGTACATAGCAAATCATGTCTTAGCACAGGTGTCTCAAAAGTGCTCTTGGGAGATCAGTGCATGAGCGAGTGCATACGTAGGTTGTGTATCCTTGAAATAAAATGTCAGCGTATTAATTTACTGTTTGCTACAAGGGAGCCAGGCAGGACTGGCTACTGAAAAACAAAACAAATAATCACAAATGAGCTGGAGCTCTGCATATTGTCCTTTTCTAGCTGTCAGCGGTCTGATGTCCCTGAATGAATCTTGTTCCATTTCAACCAAACAGAAGGTCAAACATGCCAAACAACGGGCACTGTTGGTGGGAATTCACTGTTAATAAATAGACCAAAGATCTTTAGTCATTTAAGTAAATAATAATGTTACCTTTGTTTTGTTGAGGAATACAGTGTTGTAAACATCTACAGTACAGACTCAAAAAAGTAAATATTGAATAATTAAATAAGCTCTGGAGAAGCATACAACACTATGCAAAAGTCTTAAGCCACCATTATATTAGCTATACTATGGTTTAAGCAATGGTATAATGACTATATACAATTATTTTTCAGCCTCTTTATTAGAATACAAAAAAAAAATACAGTGAATTTGTAAGGAAATGGTAATACAGCTTCTATAAACTATAGGGGCAAGTATTTATTGTGGCCTCTGCTTAAAATTGTGGTAGAAGTCTGAAGAAACTTGATCAGGAATGATCTTTTTGAAAGAGTAACAGTCAAGAAACTACTTTTCATGAAGAGGAACAGGGCGAAGAGAGTTCAAGCTTTTGGGTCTAATCATCAATAATATGTTACACACAGTCAAAATACCATTACTAAAACAACAAAACTAGTGGTGGCCTAAGACGTTTGCACAGTTCTGTACATTCCTAAAGATGCTGCATTAAAAAGGATGAACTAATTAGTTAGAAAAAAACCCTCTCTAGGGAAGGGCGCTCCTTAAGAGTCAAGGTCCGTACAACAGCATCGGGTCAGCGCTGAGGCTAAACAGGACAGACGGGCCCAGTAATTGACAAAGCCAGTGTTTGTCAAAGGAGGAAGTGCTTTAAAGAGATTTCATTTCCTCACTAAGAGATTGTGAGCAAAAAGATGGGAAGATGGAGAGAGGGGCAGGATTCCTGGGCTCATAGCATTCCTCCCTGTCCACTCTCCTTTTTCAGACCCCATCACCAGCTTATGGCGAGGTGCAGGACGAAGCTGTACGTTATTAACCAGGTTTTTTAGCCGCGTGAGAACACGGCAGTTTTCAGCGCCACACACTGAGCATTTCAAAGAAATCTATCCATCTTTTTAGCACGCCAAGCCAGGGGCTAGAATCAATACGGCTGCCCCTCAATAGAGCAGCCAATTTCTCCTAAAGATTTTCCAGTCAGACTTAAAAGGCCTTTTGTTATTGCATCTGGAACAAAAGTAAACTTTAAAACACCGGGAGATGGAGGGAAAAGTAGTCGGAAGTGCTCAGTGATCAGAGACCAGTGATACTGATCCATGTACACACAACAGTGTCTGTATGTCTGTGTGTATGTGTGTATATATATATATATATATGTCTTAATTAATTTATTAAAAATAGTGTTTGATAGTCTAAATAACTGATTATTCTTTCCAATAATTAATACATTACTTGGCTATCAAATCAGTCATGTGCTTTAGCCCCAGTGTGCTTGACCATTTGTGATAGGGTTTGTATGTGTGATAGGCTCACACATACAAACCCTGGCTGTTCAGTCAGTAGTCCCTCCCTCCCTATTCCACATACTTCTGGGTTATCCATGTGCCAGACCTGGGAAGCGATGAGCAACTTAATGCAAATCAAGCCTTGACAAGCCAGAGGCAGAAAACATACCGGATTGGCTCTGGCAAGACAAAGTTTGAGTTTGGTCCCGTCGCGTCCAAGGTCTGGCACAGCAATAAACCAGAAGGTTCTGGCACATTATAGAAGAACCAAAAGAGTCTGGCATCTGATAGACCTGGAGGGTCTGGTACATGAAAAACAGAGGGCCTGGCACTTAAATAACAGCAGGAGTTTGTGCAAGTTCATCTCACTGAAGGGCTCTCGATTACATTGCCCACTCAGGGATGGGACGGGGAACGTGCAACGATGCTTGTGTCACAATCCTTTAAAAAAAAACAACAAAAAAAAACAACAACAACAAAAGGCACGAGGCTGCTACGGAAAGTTCTGTTAAACACAAAGCGGCACTGGAATGTTGGAGGAAACAAGAGGGGAGGGAGGCTTTCGAACCGCAGCTCTTTGAACCAAAGATATGCATTAGATTACTTGGTTAATCTGAATTGTCTCTGTATTAACAAGTATTGATATAACCTTGCTTTTTGCTTTCTAAAGGTCTGGAATGGATTCATTCAGTTCACATTATTTCTCGTGGGCAAAATTAGCTCGATACTCGTTTTCTGCCAGCCTTCTGGAACGAATTAACGTCGAGCACCAAGGTTCCACTCTATATATGCGCGCATTCTTTAAGCCTCGGTCATATTGGACAGCACTGGACAGACCCAGGATTGGGTCACCACTGAATCAATAGATTCTGATACTGTATACTGATACACAACACATAATTCTGTTGTCAATAGCTGACAAGCATCCATCGAAACCTTATTGACTGTCCAAATACATTGTTAATGGCGACTTCATGTTAATTACATCTTGAAATTCATCCAAAAAAAATCTTCTCTAAAAATTAACACAGTAGTAATACTGGCTCCTGCAGCAGCTCTAAACTAGAACACAATCCCTCATACCTTCTGACCTGAGTGAAGGTCAGAGAAGTCCAATTATGGAGAATTAATGCCCATGTTATCACTGTAATTAAAATACTGACACCATATATCACAGTGTGTGTGTTTACACCAATAGTAAGCATGCCACTATATAGCTTTCCATCTTTCTCTCGCTTTCTTTCGCTCTCCCCATCTCTCCCTGCCTCCCTCTTCCAACAAGCATTTTTCTCCTCTCCCTCCCTCTGCCACTTCAGCAATTACCGGCCTTCATTGTTATCCTGCTCCTTTAGGAAATCACGACTCATTCCTCCATTCGCTCCATTCTCCTACTCCTCTTTAACGAAGGCCATGCTTTCCCCCTGTCTGCATCTCCCTGAAGGCACTCGCCACCAGGCAATCTTGAGCAATTTAAAACCCAATGCCCGTGGATCTGGTGGGTTAGCTGTCCATCGCACAAGCCTTTGGGGACCATAGGCTCTTTTCGTTTGCCCCCTTATTTAGCTTATCTATTGGCCAGCCTCGCTAAGCCTCGCTCGCTCCCCCTCTTACCCATTCTCACTGGTGCTGAAGTGCATGAATATGTACAGATTGGCGATCTGTTCAGTGAATTGGGAACTGAAGTCAGAGGAGAGGATTAGACGATCAATGCCAATATCATTATCAATCAGGCTGCACCGCTCTGTGCCATCGATTGGCCTGCGAAACAGAGAAGCCAGTCTAGATATTTATACAGATCATTTGGCCCACTGGCTGTGCCAGACGAATGCCAGGACACACAGCGAGAGAAACAGAGTACAATCTGGTGTTATAGAGCTTTTCATTCAAAATATGATCCGTACTTCTACAATCCTTACTATTTGTATTCAACTTTTAGGATGGGAAAACGAGGTTCTACAAGTTTGATCCTTTCTTGTTGCATACATATAAGAACATGTCAAAGATAAGTTTACACCAGGCATTTTTATTGCCAGATTTTTACGACTGACTGATTTATTGCCTTGCAGAAATGTGCATGTTGGGTGACTCACTTATGTTCATAAACTCAGGAGGCAAATACACCTCACACATGGAAGCATAATGCATCAGTAAACTTATCAGCGAGTGCATTTACATGCACTTAATAAACCAATCAAAGTCAGAGTTCTGCAGTTATCTGATTATTCCAGTGGTCATGTAGAACATCATATCCCTATCTAGTGTAAGCACAAAACTAACATAAAAAAGCAACACCACTGCCAGATGCACATGTTCCAGCAGATATTTTCCCATCTCTGTGATTCATTTCATTGTTCTGTGTTGTTTGTTTTATTTTAACGCGCTAAATCTGGCAACCTCAGAATAAAATGCAGCACTTGCTAGACGGCTGCCGAACACAGTCGGTGGAAAGTGGAGGTGGAGACTCGTGGTAAATGCTCAAGAAATTGGGATTTTAAAATAATAAAGTATAAAGAACCATGTCTTTTGTGAGATTATTGGAGGGTTGAAGGTTGAAAATCTGATTAATACTCTAAATCAACCCAAAGCTACTTGTTGATCGGATTACTGAAAAAATATGAGTTTCTGCAGCTACTGGACTAATGAATTAATACGTGTATATAAAACATTTATTTGCAACAATAAATGTGATCGATTCCTCAGAGTCAAAGACACGATCAATTAATGGGAGAGTTTTTTTTAAACCCTGTGCTGTACACCACGTTAGACAAAGTACATGTTCTATCCTCAAGATCCTAAAGATTAAAAAAAAACAGTTGACATAATATTAAAGGAATAAGTTCAGCTGTCTCAGAGCAATTGGTCCCAGAAGTGCATTCCAGCTAAGTTAATAATCGCATGCACTCAAAAGTTTGTGTCTGATGTGGGAGGTCAGCCAGGGGGGATTATCCCTGGCACTACAGTAGTGACTCCTACCCAGCACTGTAATGGACAGCTCCCAAGACCCTGGCCAAGAAAAAGCAAAGCTTAAACATGAATAAAAGACTATTGACCAATCAGGTGTATTCAGACTGACAAACAAAATCATGTTTAAAAAGTTGATGATGCACACAGATTAAGTCTCCATAACAGCTTGACAACACCCTTTTTACTATTTTTGTGGATGAGAATTTATTTCATTTGCATCATCACAATTGCTCAGTTTTCAGACTTGGCACTTTAAGAAAGGAATGACGGAGAAGAGGTTTTATGCTAAAAAGTTGTAGTTTCTGGACAAAAATAGTTGGTACCTGAGGTAGAGCAGTTTGAAAACCCTCAGTTTGTTCAGTGAAATATTGTACGTCAATGCCGTCTTTACACAGTATTATGATTCAAAGGGTACAATACTTTAATACATTAAATAAGTTTGTTTCAGGTGATCATTCATTCATTCTGTCCATCCCTATTTAGGGTCACGGGAAAGCCAGTGCCTAGCCAGAACAACCCTAGACAGGATGCTATCCATCGTAGAGAGATTGTTTATCAGACAAAACAATTGTCGATATAAATATCTGTTATGCTATTCTATTCACTACTGTATTTATTATTTACTTAAGTATTACTACAAACTTAATTCTTACAATTAACATCTAGGCCACCCAAGGAGGATGGGACCTTTAAGTCTTGGTCTTTCCAAAGTTTCTTCGTTGTATAAAATATAATGGAAATTTTCCTTGCCACCATCACCCTAGGCTCGCTCAGTTTGGGATTGGTCTTATTAGATAATATAATATTGTAAAGCTGCTTTCAGACAATGCTTTATTGTGAAAATCTGATTTGACTTGATACACACACTTATGGGCATATATCCCATATATATATATATATATATAATAATACCAATTAACCTAACCTCTAAGACGTGGAGCAGCCGGAGTAAATCTACACAGGCACTGGGAGGACATGCAACATACACAGGATGTGATGACTGCTGCACAGAACCAAACAGTCCTAGAGGGTAAAGTAATACAATCAGTTCCGACACTGCTTTGATACAAAAAAAGCATTTAAAAGTAATAACTCTGGAAAACTCCGTCTTTTTCGGTAAACCTTTTATTCGGGACTGTGGTAGCCTAGTGGTTAAGGTACTAAATTCTGGACCAGGAGGTCTAGGGTTCAAATCCCACCTTTGCCAAGCTGCCACAGTTGGGTCCTTGAGCAAGACCCTTAACCCACCATTGTTTGGATTTTCAAGACTGTAGAAGTTGTAAGTTGCTCTGGATAAGGGCGTCTGCTAAATGCTGGAAACGTAAATGTAAATTCTTTGTTTGTTTCTTTTTAAGAAATCGTTTTACTTTGAACATTGTACTTCCAATGGGTTTGAATGGAAAGGAAATGAAAGACTTTCCTTTGGAGATAGAGGTCTGTCATTTCAGCAATAGTGATTAGTTATCACCAGTAATAACAGATGTGAGGTTTTCACAGTACACTGCTGAAGCTCAATATCATGCTGGTCCTTTAGATGTTTTGCCATGTTGGAGATGCAACCTCCAACATCTTATAACAGATCCACACATATTGCATTTAACCTTTTCATTTCCTCTCAAAGTAAAGCAAAATTGTGTCACTCTAATTTTGAAATATCCCCTATTTTTTGTTAGAAGTACCACACACACACACACACTCACACACTCACACACTCACACACTCACACACTCACACACTCACACACTCACACACTCAC